>JAQIXU010002584.1:0-11524 GCA_034701245.1 Strigamia transsilvanica
AAAAATGAAAAAAAGCTCGATAATATTAGAAGAAGAGGAAACCACATTTGATTAAGCAACTCGATCTCCCATCGGTGCATTAACTGTAGAAGTCAACAAAAACAAAACTCAACAACAAATTAAATTTAACGAACCCTCTCATTAGACCTTTTCGCGGAACCACGTGATAAATTTAGAAACTTTAATCTCCTACTGGGAATTATCGACAAGGTTTTCTAATTTTTCAGCTTCGACAAGGAAGGGAAAGAAAAAAAAGTAAAATCACTCAAATTTCGACACTTTTTTTTAGAAAAATAGTTTTTAAAAAAAATCTTAATTAAAACAAGAATTGATGTCTCTGATTAGGAGAAATATCAAATTATATAAAAATTAAATTCTAAACATTTAATTTTTATGTTTTTTAAATTTTTAATTCATTCTCTCTTCTTAAATCCTACTATATCATGCAAAATCAATGTTAAATGAAGTATAGAAAACAAGATTTCTAGTAAAAATAGAGAGCTAGTAGATATTTTTTTTATCCATTCGCCGAATTCTACTTTAGTGCAGAGAAAATCCATCAAATATTTCCTCGACAGCTGCCATCTTGGAGGAACGTATTAAGAAAATGTTTTCTCCCTCTTTTCCCGTCCGGTGTAAATCACTGAACAATAGCTCAAACGCTGGTAAAAACGAGTTGGGAATTTTTTTCACCGTGAAAAAAATGACATAAAAAAAATTGACAAAATCAAAGCACAAGCCAAAGCTCCGCCTGAATAGGATGAAGTGACTTCACTGCAAGACAAGTGCGTGCATCAAAACAGAAAAATAATAGGATTTACTTGTCATGAAACCGGAAACTGACAAAACCATCAAAATGCAAGAAAATATTTATTTTCTTTCCACCACATTATAATTTTTTTTACACTCTTCCATTTTGATATATTAAGACATTTATTCAAATGGAGAATTCTAACACTCCAATAACTTTATCCCTTACATATGTAATCCACCTTACAGTACATTTCATCCATATTTTTTTTTATTTCATATTATCAGCCCATTCTTTACCAAGAAAAAAAAATGCAATTTTATTTCCCCCCAACTCTGAAAATGCAATTATATCAAGTAGATATAAATTGAATTCCTCGTTGTCACATAAGTATTTCTACCATCATATTGCTTATATATAAAAAAAATATATATTATGAATGTTGGAAGCTTTCAGCTGAAAAATTAAAGCCTTGAAACAAACAAGATAAAAAAAAGTAAAATTTCAGTATGTTTTAAAAGGCAAAAAGAAAAAAAAAAAAGAGTTAGTGGTTGGAAGAAGGTAAAAGGCTAATGCGACTATACGTGCATAGACTATACTCGTAATTTAATTCATTATTCACGGTTGTGGCATGAGCAGTTTCCCTAAAACTTTTACTTTGTGTGCAACTCCGAAAATCCCAAAGTCGGTTCTACATCATCATCATGATGAGTCGGTTGGAATTTTAAGACTCGTTGGATTAATAGCAAGAAAAAAAAAGCTAATTTTTCTCTCTCTCGAAAAGATTCGTTTATGTGCGTGGAATTCAAATTTTGATTAACATGTAACCACCACACACAAACACATACAAAAAAAATTAATCGTGCATTTTTGTATTTAAAAAAAAATATACTGAAATTGCAATTTTTTTTATTTTAAAAATTCAGTGTTGGAATGTGTCTGCTCATCACCCATGGCTTTTCCAATTTGATGGACATTTTCCCCAAACGACGCTCCATCTTAAGAAGTCTGATGATACTCCTCATCGCACTATTTCTCATCAAGACCGTTCAGAGAAACAAAGTGTGGCACTCCAGGCAAACACTTTTTCAGTAAGTCGATAATCATTACCATAAAAACAAAACTAAAAGTCAATCTTCACAGATCAGGTTTGGACGCGCTGCCACACAATGCTAAAATGCATTACAATTACGCCAACCTACAAAAGGACATCGGTAACGTCAATGAAGCAATCGACCATTACCAGACGACTTTGAGGTAAGAACAAAAATATATTCAAATCTGTCAACCCCGTATTTTCTAAAAAAAAAAAAAAAAAAAATCTTTAAAATAAATAAGGGAAGTAAAAAGTGAGTTGGTGGAAGAAGAAGGGAAAAAAATGACTGCGGAAGAAAGAATCATCGAACGTTCATTGCGCATGCGAATCACACGCGTTTCGCTCCGACTAGAGAAAAGTCTACAGGAAATGGGGTATTCTAATGTCGCCCTCGTTACTGTGCAGAGCATTCTATTCATTGGTATTCCAAGGTGAAAGCATCGAGTTTTCAGTGGAAAAGGGATAAGACGAGGTGGGGGGATGGGAAAAGGGAGTAAAAGAAAAGAAAAGAAATAGCTGTGCAAATCACAGGGGCCAAATAGTTCCGCCTTGGCAATGTCCTAGTGCAAAAGTGAAGCGTGAGTCAGCATTTGCTCGTCGCTCTCCTCTCCTCCTCTGTTGAGTTGAGAGAGCGACCATATAATGAGCGTGTGCGGTCCTGATGGACAGAGGCAATACGATGCGCGCCAAAGTTGTGCAGCGAAGCCAAGTGGTGCAATCCAGACGGAGCTTTCTATTAATGTCTTGTAAATTGCAAATCAACTGCACTCGGGCTCATTTCGGTTCCGCCAGTTGCGGTCGTCGGAGCCTTACATATCGTATGCCTTCTACTCGTTATCTGTTCCCCGAGCGCCCACTCAGCGGTGGAGGTTACAATTAAGATAATTCTGGCTGGACAAGCACGTCCGGGCAAGTTTTCAAAGTTACGACCCCTCGTAAATTTAACTGTTTGCCGCCTCTTCACTCGCTTCCACGACCAACAACTCGACTCATAAAATTGCCCGGCACAATCACAACCAGGAAGATGGCAACCGGGTCTTTAACGAACCTCCCTATTTTGTAGGGCTCCACCAATTGCTCAATCCCCGGGCAACCAAAGCATATAAAAAGAAAATCCAATGGGAGAGCCGGCTCCATTTTCCCCCCTCTCTAGAGAGTAACCAGTCGACTTTCGATCATCAATACGATGGTCATCACGAACAAAATGGAATCCGTCCTCCCGCCCAACCAATTGACCTGCAGGCGAATCAATGAAGGCGTCGCCTCATTGTCCTTTCACTTGTTCGTTGCTCAAATCGACTAGAGATCAGCTGATAAATCGCCCTCATTTATACGACCAAAAGACCGATGGGTGGTCTTTTTCCCACCCAACTTAAAAAAACGTGTGACTTGAATTACTAAATCCTCTTTCGAAACCCTTTGAAACCCGAACCCCCATTTCACTCAAAAACAAAAAAAAATTCAAACAATCCAAACAACTTTTCTTGCTTTTTATCGCATAAATAAAACAACACAAACTTTACTATCGGCAAAGTGAGAGAAAAGAGCAAAGGTTGTTTGCGAATGTACAGCGCCGCTCCTGCTGTAAACTAAGCCGACAAGACATGCCAAGCAGGAGGAGTGGTGTGCCGAAGAAAGTGGGGTGGAAGGAAGTTAGAGAGTGAGGCCAACAGAATTGTTACGGTGTTGCTTTTCTCCACTTATCAGTAGTAGCCGCCAAACGAATGCTTTCATTTATTCTCCCATTTGTATAAAACAAAGGAATCCTTTGTGCTCGGGCGAAACCTCTGATACGCCTACAACTCTCTTTCGCTTTACGAGAAAGTTGCACCCTGTTTGAAACACGTCTTGGACTGTTCATCAGTTTAAACAATCTTCCCCAATGGGATCGATTCACTCAACGCGCACGCTTAAGATGGAGCTGTTGCTAAGCAACTGACTTTGTCTTTTCCTCCTTTTTTTCTCCCTCCTCTACCTCCTACTCACCGGGTTAATCACATCTAGACTAAGGTTAATAAGCAGCTCTCGAATGTCTTTTCGTCATGGTTTATCTTGTGCTTCTCAGCTGACGATTCCCTTAAGAACTTCACCTCCTCCCTTCACCTCCAGTCGCCATTTCCTCGTCTGCCAAACACGGGTGGTTATTAGCAACAGGGGACCGGTGTGCAGGATTCTAATTATTTATTCATCATCACTGATCTAACTCCCTCGTTGCAAATGCAAATCCGCAGGGAGACATAGTGGGAGTAAGTTCGGAGAGAGCCTTCGGAGCGTGAACACACCAGAGAACTATTAAACCCCTCGAAAACTCGAGCGCCATTCTTTTGTTTTCTATTGAAATATGAAGTCAGAATGGGTCAAGCTATTTATCACGATGACGTCTGGATCAATTTGAAAACAACGTTTTCTTCAAATATCTTTCATTTTAAAAAAAAAAATGCAAATTTTTAATCGATTAAACTCAGAGTTAATCGGGTTTAATTAAATTAATTAAATTAAATGACAACCGTGTGCGTTACATCACAATTGATAAGACGTTTAGTCCGTAATCGAGTGTTGGGTGAAATTACGAGAAAATTTAAAATATCACGATGCAAAGCCGAGTCGTTAAGTGGCCAAATGTCCTTCTCCATTAGCATACCGCAAGCTCATCCCACCTCCATTTCGTCCGTTATCAAAACGGGCGAAAGCAAAAATTTATTTTGTTTCCTAAACAAAATGATTGTGATTTCCACTCGCACGCCATCGCGAAATTCATGCCATCAAGTGGCATTAAAGTGAGCTACACATAGAACACACAGCAGGTGGGGAAGCAGACATTCGATCAACACACTCGACTTGCAAAGTGCACGCATAGGAAATGCCAACGTTGCAGACCCAAGTTAAAATCAGTCAAACGTATAAATCTTGATGCAACATTAATCGAAACACAAGTCACAGGCTTCAAACTCCAGGCACCACGACAACCGTGTGATTTCTACTTCAAAAATCAAACGTTCTAAACTTTAAAAGCTCACAAATAGTCGTACTAAATATTTCACGCGTTTCCTGGATTTGAGAACCAATAAAACCCCGCACTGTTTTGCACACTGTATCATTTTGTAGTTGCCATAAAAATCGCTTCATTAGCCACCTACAATTCAAAGGTGCAAATTTTACGCAATTTTATTACAAATTTATTCTAACAAATGTATTCAGAAAAATAACATCAACTAATCCTTCCTGCAACTGGCAAACCACATTAAAACAAATGAAACCCTACGCTTTCTCGAGTCCCTAGTGAGCTAGCAGGAACTGTATGAAAATCACCCAAACCCGTCAAAAATTCTATTTTAAATTATCGTGATTGTGTTTTCCACTCCACCGGTTACATTGAATAGATGCACGACAAATTCACTTAAGAGAACAAGAAGACGCGCCCGCATCAAGCTTTACAGCCTTTTATTACAGTCGTCTAGAAACAGCGTGTTGACATCTTATCCCCATGCGTTTATGCCACTCCGACATCATCCGACGGACCAAAATGCAGGTGCGCAATCACCCCCATGTCCAATGTGCACCGACGGCGAAAAAAAAACCTTCAATTCCCGAATCCTTGAAAAAAAGTGATGCATTTCCCTCGGGAAACTAAAGACCTCTCTCTCTCTTCAACATTAACTATTAAAATAGTCCCATCACTTCCTTCTCCGAGCAAAAGGAAGAAACGCTTATTTCCCCAGTTTCGGTCGACAGATTGGTTGGATCCTGCAATGCAGATTGCCTCGAGTCGGGAAAACGAGGCCGGATGGGGAAGTTCGATTTCGCAAACACACATGCAACTCTATACCTTTGTATTTGTTTTGTAAAGGAGTAGTGGGACCCATTACCGAGTGAATGAAGACACAACACAGACCAATGCATCCTTCGGGGGGTTTCACTGTCTTCCTTCATCCGACCCAAACGAGATAGAATTCTTTCGAGCCCATCACTTACACTTTGTCAAACTTATTCCTCAAACTTCGGATGACTAATGTAATTAGATTTTAAGTTGCTGATGGAAGAACGTTAAGAAGGCAATCTAATTTCCAAAATGCAGTTAACTTACTTGCACCGGACCCTATCAAATGCATTGCAATCCCGAAATGAATTTTTCATTCATTCATGGGCCCCCTCTAATCTGATTTCTCAATCCATCATTTGCAATTTGTCCTGACTCCTCATTATGGCGTGCTAACTACCTGCCACCTCTAATGTAGCAACGTATCGACTATGCTCACTATACGATCGGTCCAAATTCTTTTTACTTTGCCCGTCACGAGACGTTGGTAGAGCGAGGGGTGATGGGTGTAATTACACCCTCCCAATGTCATTCGACAGCGGCAATGAGGCGCACGCGTTTACTTGATTGCAAAAGGTATAGGGGTGGACGAAATGTCGACATCCTTCATTTCCCGATATAACAATAAAAATTAAATTAAAAATGCATAAATGTCAAACGGCTTGCAGACACTGACGGTTTAGTTTCGTGCTTGCTCGTGTTTCTCCAGCAATATCACAGGAAAGGCGTGATTAACGCATTAGTACATCGATTTAACTTCAACGTGCGTTTAATTAACATGTACATATTTTAATATTTTAACAAAAAAGGAAAAAAAAAAGTGTTTATAAATAATACATTTTTTTTTTAATATTTAAAAAAATATAGGCTTTGGCCCGACCACGCAAGTGCCCATAATAACCTTGGCACGTTACTCGAAGATCCCACAGAAGCTAAGATGCATTTTATGGAAGCCATTCGGATCAATCCTCTTCACCCGCGTGCCCACTTTAACATGGGTAACTTGCTCAGGTAAACTTTAAAATACATTTTACCTTCCCATCTTCCCTTTACTGCACCCACCACCCCCATTTACTTCCTTTTAAAAAAAAGAAGAAGAAAATACAGACACATCTAGAAATGATTGAAAGAAAGGAAATAATAATAATAAGAGCTGAAAATATGAATTGTATTATCAAGAGAAATTATGGGAAGAAAAAGTTCAGAATGGAGAAGAAGAAATGATATCTTGTACATTAGGAACGGCGCATGAATTTAAAAAATAGATACTGCCTTCACTTGTGTGGAGATGGATTTTACTGCCTTTCTTCATTTTCATAGTCCATTCTACCTGGAAGCAGATTATGGATCAGTTCTCGGAACGAGGCACTTGTTTTTTCCTCTTTGTTTTCTCACTATTGACGGATTAGAGTGCACGAAAGCCATCGTGCAAACCAATAACAACACAACCCACGTCAATGACTACAGCCGAAAAACACGTTCGTAACAAAAAAAAAAAAGAAACAGTAAAGAAACAAAAACAAAACAAAAAAACATTTATATTTACTTTTCTATTTCATCTTCAACAAGCAAACTTTCCAATTCCAAAAATAAAACAAACCGATTCCCCGATACAAATTAAATGCAGCTAAAAATAAAAAGGGCGAGAAAGGAGAGAGAAAAAAACGACACGAAAGTTTGATGGAAGTCGATAGATTTAGATCACTTATCAATAAAAATGAGCCAAGGTACACACTTCAAATCGCGTGACCACATGTCACTAAAGTGCCGGGTCTCGCGCCTCACATCCCGCGTGCTACTGATTAATTTTCTCGACCCTGCCAATACCCTTATCCTAGTCTACCCTTCCTATCGCGTGCACGGTGCCCTTACCTGCCTATCACTGCGGTTAGAGAAGGCTAAAACGCCATTTCTACCGGCTATTTCCCTTTATTGTCCCTTCTAATAATCAATTAGTTTATGGATCAATCAAGTGAATAATTCGTAACGCGAAAAAAAAATAATTTGTTGACAGTAAAAAGGGACAATTGCCCACTGCTATTCGCTTTATGGAGCGTGCTGTCCAATTAGATCACACATACTCGGACGCATATACGAATCTAGCGGCCATGTATAGCGAAGTCGGACGACACCACGATGCTGAGCAGTTACATAAAACGCTTTTATCTATGGACAAGGATAACCCTGATGTCCACAACAATTATGGTGCTTTCTTGCAAAAATTAGGTAAGTCCAACATTTAATCAATAAATTAACTAATAATTCCATTAGAGATAAAACTACATAATTACCATATCGTCTTGATTCAGCATCCGCGCCACTGACGTTCAGAATTTAATTAGCGCCGCGCAACCAAAGTAGAATATCTAATTAGTGCCGCCCTTGAATTATCGCCGCGGTACAAAAACAATTGTTTTCAGTGGACGCAAACGCGACATCGACGTTCAAACGCCTTTCCAATTTATTTTTACACTCGTACAAACGACTTAGTACTGAATAATAGATGATCGCGTATTCTCGTTTGGCTTTTAGGTAGAACAGAGGAGGCTCTAATTAGTTATAAAGAAGCCGTGGAGTTACAGGCCAATCACACGGTTGCTCTTGTCAATGCCGCAAAGTTACTCAGATCTCTGAAGAGGAATTCAGAAGCTGAACTTTTGTATCAAAGGTATTGCAATTGTTTTTCCTTTTTTTCTTTAAAAAACCTAAATAAATATACACATCAAATTCGATCCAATCGGTTCGGATGTCCCGAGAACAACATTCCATTCCATTAGATAATTTTATTTACAGAACACTGAGTGTAAACGATGATCCCAAGGTAAGAGATCATTTGGGAATTCTCTACCTCAACACGGGTCGTGTAGTAGAAGCGAGAGAAACCTACGAGCTACTTACAAGTCAATACCCGGATGAACTGGAGGCCAAAATACATTTTGTAAGTTCAAGTTTGCTGTTAACTCACTGCTATTGACCGAAGGAGAGAGAGAGAGGAAGAGGGAGAAAGAGAAAGAGATGAAAGGTTTAGAGCGTTGGCGACCGAGTCCAATAAACAAGCCAGTAACTGTACTGGGTGATGAAGGATTAAACGAAAATTTCAGCAGGCGTGTGGAAGCCCTACATTCATCTTGATTGCACTCGGATTCCCCCAGGAACAAAAGCCAAGGATTCACGACTAACTAAGTCTGCGACTTGGCCATTACGTGCATGAGTAGGCCAAAGATGCGCAGGAATTCATCTGCGAGTCGCGCGCATAAAAAGATGAAAAATTAATAATAAAAACATAAAATGAAAGAAATTATTTTCACTTGCCCAACCCTGAAAAATTTACGACGCCGGTTTTACGAGGTGGAGAATTTAAACTCGCGTCAAGTTTCTCTTTTTGTGTTTCGGAGTAAAGCGTTGTGGGAGAGGGACATTAGGGTGCGATCAAACGCTAAGCGGGGGCGCCAAGAGAATTGCTCTCACGACTCATATTCTCTAGGGTCATTATTCACGACGCCGACTAAGGTGCATTCTGGAGTGGTGATGGAGGAGGGGATTGGATAGAGAGAACTCTGTTCACGCACCATAATGGAATTTTCATTCCCCGCCTGGGGGCAATCATTAGAGACGCGGAGAGGGTTGCATGACGAAGAGGCAACGCTGTTATTATACACAGAGATATGCGCAAGTAATACACCCACGCACCAACTCACACCTGAGGCCCAGCCGACGCTATCGCTTAAGACAGACGCGCGTTGGGGGGCCACTTAGTTCAACCAAAGAAGACGACAAAACGCGTCAAATACTTTCAAACCGGATACAAAACGCACTTTCCTCACAGCTCTCTGTCTCTCTGTCTCTCTATCCGAATATCCGAATAAAAAAATAAAAAATACTAAAACTTTTTTTTTCTTTTCTTTTCTTTTCTTTTTCATCCTCGCACAAAAAGGCTCAAGTGATGCTCCATGAACAGCATCTGCGAGATGCGGAGAACATGCTCCTCTCGGTGGTGCAGATGAACGAGACGCAGAGAGATGCACTTAGGCAACTCGCATTACTATATAGCCATGAAAACAGAACTACAGAGGTAGTCGTGCGTCGATACGTGGTATACACTCAGTCACCTTATCGCGACTCACGTTTTCAGGCTCTGGAATACATCCTGCGAGCACTTAAGGCCTGCCACAACAACGACACCACATGCGCACAGCTGCACGCAGAACATGCCAACATCCTCAAAGATATGGACGACATGGATACGGCAGCCGAAGTAACAAGATAAATACTTTTGCTCGTGCAAGTATCAGCATTTCATTCTTCTTCCATTCTCGCTTTCTCGCAGAGCTACAAGATGGCAGTGCAAGTGAACCCCAGCTTCACGTTGGCGCATCTCAATCTGGGTGTCATTTACCATATCAAGGTAAGAAGACGTTCACCTATCTTAAGACGTTGGCACGCCTTAATGTTTTCCGAATTGCATCAGAAACGCGTTTTCCTAGCATCGGCCCAAGTCTTCTGTCACCCGTTAAACACCGTGTCGTTGGTAATTACCAACAGTGTTCAGATGTTTGAGATGAGGGTCGGGGGAGAAAAATGTGTCGTCTCATCGGGGAAAATGGCACGCGCGCTTCGGTGCCCCCTGTGCCAATCCGATGCGGCGTAGTAAGACGATCGGAGCACAAGATCAATGACATACGAAGCGACATGGGAAAGGAGGGTGAGAGTTGGAGAGATGACGATGATGATTGGCTGTCGTATCGACTCTCCTTACTCCTCGTGTTATTATTTCTACTTCCACAGCTCAGAATGAAATTCCCAACACCTTGTGTAAGTGCCATCTGCGCACTCATAAATTCAGCTTCAAAACCCGAAATAAATTTCGACGCCATTCTCAACTTCAAATAAACCCAACTAGAATTTTAAATTTTAAATCACTCAAAATGTCGCTTCCTAGCAATACTTCCTGTATCCTCACTGCGAGAATTAATTCCGGATTTAAAATACAATTACTCGATAGATTTATTCAAACTACGCTATAAAAGGTCGAAGCACTTTAAGAGGTTGCGCATTCGAGAATTTAATCCAACTCTGAAAATTTCTCTTCTCAAACCTCTTTAATTGCACGTTTTCACTATTACCATAGCTGAATAAAATTCAAACAATTTCGAATGTTTTTGTTTTTAAGCAGTTAAAACCCATAATTACCCGGATATTCCACGAATCTAGAAAACCTGTTTACCTCTTTTTTTTTTGTTATTAATGGAAATATTTCCAACGTCCACTCGCATTTCCGGCAGTAAAGTGTTGTGTATCGCTATTGATTGGTATTGATAGCGAGTGAGTCATGCCAGGAGGGAGTGTGTTTGCGCTGGCTTAGAAAAAAAGGTGATGCAGCAAATCCTTAGTTTAGAAATATTGGATATGCATTGCAAATTCGTTTCTCATGGATCGTGAAATGCATGTTTTTGTCGTTGAAGCTTGCATAGAAAATTCCATCAAATTAAGTTACAAGCTTTTTTTTTTCTGTTTATCTGCGTACATAAAACCTGCAGTTAATTGCTATTGATCGCTTTATTAAACTGATTTTTATTGCTGTCTCTTATGACTATAGAACAAAACTAATTGATCGCCTGGCAACCAAACAATTAAGATTTTGAATGTTTAAACCTCAATAAGGTTGAAAAGCATGTCAACAAGCAAAATGCATGGATAAATACTCGTAAATGACATTCCAAAGTACAATAAAATGCAAATTCTCAAAATTTTCAGTCAAATTTTAGTTCTGACAAACTTTCTATATAAATATTGACGAAACTTGATTTTACCGAGTCAGATTATTAAGTGACACTCGTTTACATCAAATGTACACTTGAAT
>JAQIXU010002585.1:0-11517 GCA_034701245.1 Strigamia transsilvanica
TCGGAGCGGGTAAGCACAAGCTCGCTTCAAAGCAAAGCTTTGAAGATAAAAGCAAGCTTGTGTTTGGTCAAGCGGGCTAGTTTTTACCCGCTTTTTCATGTAAAAGCAAGCTTTTGAATTTTACCCGCTCCCTTGTGTTTCCACTTTTAGAGTCGCGTTATCTAAGATAAACCCATTTTGATCCTAAAATGGTTTTATTTGTCGGTTTCGGGACAGTTTTATAAACCTGACGCTTAATTAATGTTGTTATTTCAGAATCCATAGCCAATTTCCAAGATTCTTTATCACAAGCATCTAATGCCTGTTTGAAAGTGCTGGGATTATCTAGCTCAACGCTATAAAATTCCAAACCAGAAAGGGATTCGAAATATGTCGCTTCTTTGTCGGCCCCTTGCGATTACGGTTCGTCTGATTGGACAGTTTGTTGACCAACCGATCTATCTGCCCTTTCAAATGTAAATTTAGAGTAATCTACTTTGAGCCCATTTTTAGTGCAATAATCCCTTACATCACTGATGCTTCTCAATTGTTTTGACTTTCCATATTTATAATAAATATCCACCATTCCTTTGGTATCACCAGACTGGCGTTCTTTTACAATCCTCTCCCACCAATCCCCCACCCCCGGATTACCACGACGAGTAGCAGGCGGCGATAAAGTTAGAGATGCAGTGGGTGAAGATTTAACCGGGGCAGTGTTGGTAGAGCTATCTGTCAGGCAAAGTAACAGATTCGTCAAAAGTCACATTTTGTCGTTCAATTACTCTTCGCAAAATATATCACACCCAAAAACAAAAATTTAGATACCCTTGATCCAAAATAGTTAGTTTTCGCTCCTTATAATTAGTTTAGTAACATAAAATAAATTATATAAATTCAAATGATGTCTTCTATTTGTCGTGGTCTTCTTGACAACACTGTTCATGCATTTGAAAACAAAAATCTAGGTGAATTGTTGTGGTGCACGTTGATTGTAGTATCTTTCGTCAAAAATCCTTATTTGTCCCAAGAATACCGTTCACCGGTCACACAAAGTTGTTCATCGGGTTTTCTTCAGCAAATAAAATTCCGTCAATGGCTTAAATTCGCAATTCCGCAACTTCGCAAATGACGTGAATTTCATAATCCATTTCCATGATTAATTGCAAAAAGAAATGTAGGAGCATCAAAAACTTGTCAATCCAATAATAAAGAGATACTTAACAGCTAGGGTCCCTTATAAAATTCTCGGGACACTTGAATCAGCTTCGTAATGACTTGAAAACGGCATTATCGCGTGATGCAATACTTCGAGCGATGCGAGATTTCGAGCACGTGTCGTACTGTGAAACGAAAATACGACTCAATCTTACACTTGCGCAGTGGAAGCGTGCTGGGCCCATAACCTCTGTTGTGTGTATGTGGATGTGGTGAAAAAGCAACATAAAAAGTTACTTAGTTTTAGTTGTTCCTACAGAGCTAACAATGAAGGTGCAGCCATTTTGGTAACGAGAAAAAGACAAGTGTCTCCCTCTAGTGTTTATTTCGGTTAAAATAAAACAACATCATACGTACGATAGTACATCCGTAACAATAATAATTCAATAAACATTATTCATAAATGATAATAATAAATATCAAAACAATACAACACTTCGCAAATTTTGAAATTAACGATCTGGTGTGGAAGGACACACACCCGCTGTCCAATAAAGCGAAGGGCATTGCCGCTTGCTTAGCCGATAAAAGGAATGGCCCTTACATCATCTTAGAAAAACTCGGCGGCGATGCCTACAAATTGAAACGAACGCCATACATACCCGAATTTCCACAGGAAAAATGGACAGAGGGGCAGACGAAGTCAAATCCAAGCGGCGAGATCGTGAATGGATTCGTTGAAAGCCAACTGGGACACCCACAGGCTGACTATGATATTTACTACGATGCTTTTCCGCCTCCCGAGCTTCAGACTAGCGATCAGGTGACTGATCCAGTCTTGGGAGGGGGAGGGACAGAAGTGGAGAACGAAACTTCTGAAAATAATGATGAGAGAATGGATGACGCAACCAAAGTAGACGAAAAAGTTAAGAAAATAAAAGAAAACGATCTACTTAAACCAAAAAGGAACTTACGGCCGCGAAAAGCGAATCCTTTCATCAGAAGGAAGAAATTGAACAATTAAAATCCAAGCCGTGATCGAGACGCTGCCACAGCTGAGTTCAAACGCTGGTGTTCAACTTATTGGCATCGAGAGAAAGAAAACTCGAAAAAACGACTAAGTCCGTAATACGTCAGCAAAAGTGTTAAATAGCGAATAGCTATGAGAGGCCGTGACGTCATGAGCAGCCCCGTAGCAATTATATCTGCACGTGTCATCTGGGTATAGGCCCACAATGTGAACTTCCGATATTTTCAGGTTTGAATGTAAAGGGGTTATTGTTGTTGTTTATTTACAGATGACTGGATGCAGAATGTTTGTATTACAGGATGAATGTATGCAATCGGTTTTACAAATCAATTAAGAGATCTCAAAAGACAATTGAGATAGATCCAAGTGTTTTCCTTGTAATGTTATTTGATTGCAGATAGCGCGCAACTTGATCTTGATGTAATGTGTGCTGTCTGTGATAGATAATGTATAATAATTTGCTTTATTATTATGTAGAAAGGATTGTTTCTACCCATTGTATTGTTTACAGATGAGGTGGTATGGCCCTGTTTTGTTTTGGTCGATCCAGCGCCATCTATTGAGCTTTTTTTGCAAAGTATTTTCTTACGGTGGTGTGATGTCATATGTATTTTTTCGAGTTGTTAGTCTTGGTTACGGCGCACACTGGTGTGAGATGTTTTCGTGACAATGTGATGTACTTAGTTTTGTTAAGTTTGTTTTCATGCAACTAGATACCTTTGGAATAAACACACGTTCATATGGTTCAACTAGACTCTTTATTTGAGATTTACATGGACGATATTAAGTACAACTGAGTGTAAAAAGCAACGTGAGTACTCTGTCCTTCACACGACCTTACCTGAAAACTTGAGCGCGAGTACAACAGAGGTTGGTCATAAGCCAAGTCACACGTCAGGCCAGCACAGATAGGGCAGAAGCTTCAGCAGACTTCACACAATTCCTAGCCCGTCTCTTCCGTTTCCGCTCAACGTGCTGTTACAGGCACACGAAACTCGTGCTTTCTTGCTCGTCGTTTTTCTCCGTTTACAATGGAGGACGACGATGAAATCGAGCTTTATGCAGACGATGAGAACTGGGACTTGGAAATAGTGGCCGCGGATGAGCAGGTATAGTTATTTTATCTGAAGAGCGATACTCAAGGGTCCCCCTGATGAGCGCTCAGAAAACCAGATGGGAGAGAAGTCCCCATCCTGGCCGATTTTACGACGACTCAACTTGAGTCAGAAAATTATTGTTTGTTTGTGAATTAATATACAATTATTATTAAGTGTAACTAACTCATTTATTGTTTTTGTATTAATTTTTCGGCGGTGAAGTGAAGAGAATTCACAACGCCAACGTCAACACTCCAGAGACGTAGAAAGAGAGTAATGGCGAACACGGAAAGAATTGTTGAAATAAGAAAGTTGATTTATTACGACTAATTAACGTTGATCGAAGCTTAATTTATGATAGATTGGCTAAAATTATTAATTTTAATTGTTAAATGAGGCTCTCAACTTGTTCGTTGTCGGGACTCGATCACCGAGTCTCACGATGGAAATCGAGAGTGAAGAAATTGAAACATGGCGTCAAATAGATTTCTCCATGTTAATTAAACGAGTAGGAAATTAAATTAATTGAGTACGATAGCTTAACGAATTTTAATGGCCGAAACTCTGCGATTAATGTCTCTCGGAGCTAGATCACCAATTGCTTGACAAGAGACTGCTCGTCTCGCTACGAAAAATGAAGGCTACTGGAAACAGGAACAAGGGGTGACGGTGATGCGAATTTTTCTGATTTGATTTGGTTAGTCTGATTAAATTTGATTACATGTGATTAATTTATGATTAACTTGATGACGATCATCGCCCTCACTCCTGCCGCTAATTTTACGACCGCACGCGTAATTTGATCAATTTATTAATCGGGTTTTACATTGATTTCAGACGGCCGCACTCAGGACATGGGATGCACTGCTGATTCATTGTCGTCTTAAACGTTCCAGCCTGCGAAAATATAATGAGACAGAATCCGAAATCCAAGACCAGACCACAACTTGTGGCGGCCGCCATGACGGTTTATTAGCGAGTGACGCTGTTCGAGACTAACTAGCTTCAGCGACAAGGTTATACACGTAATGACAGTAAGTACAGAACAAATCTTAATATAAGCAATGTATACAATGACTGAGATTCATTCGCTAGGTAGCTAGACACGCAAAACGGCCAGAAGCAAGCAACCGATAATAAACTAACCGATAAGCAAATCATAGGCGGGAAATTCAAACTTGAATATCATGTAAACATCTAGATTAAATACTACTAGACTTTGTAAACTATAAACAATAAAGCGGCTTTGGAATTGGTATTAAACAACAACTATAATTTAGTAAATACACCAAACTAAACTATTTACAAATGTACACATAATTTCTCGATATATTTCTCTTGGTGTATTGTAACGTGTTTATCTCGGCGATCAAACTCGACACCGAGTAACATGGTAATGGGCCCCAAGTTTACAATCTCAAAAACCTCGGATAGCCACTTCAGAATACATCGCTCAGCGAAATCGTCCCGCGAGAATAAAACGATATCGTCCACATAAATCATTATAATGGCATCCGTGCCAAACGAGTATATGCAATTAAACCCGGGCAGGGGAACAAAACCAATTAAGAGTAACTTTTCGTGGAGTTTGAAGAACCACATCCTGCCCGACTGGTGTAATCCGTATAAGGATTTCTGAATCCTCAAACACTTATTCTCGTTGGCACGCGTTTGATAACCTTTGGGGATTCCCATGTATTGGACCGTATCCAAATCCCCATAAAGATACGCGGACTTTATGTCGATATGCGTATCTTTCCAATTCCGTAAGACAACGAGTAGGCAAAGGAAAATGATAACGAGGGTAAAGTTCACGACTGGTGAAAATATTTCCCAATAGTCAATCCCAGGCTTTTGCTTAAAGCCCTGGGCGACTAGGCTAGCCCTATAACGTTTTATACGTCCCTCATTGTCTTTCTTGAGTTTATATACCCATTTGGATCCTAACAACGGTTGGTTAGGAATCTTGTCGACCTCGACAAAAACTTTCCTATCTCTAAAAATCTGAATTTCTTCGTCCATGCCGAGTTTCCAATTTACTCTCTCTTTGCTGGCCATTGCTTCTTCGTATGAAGCAGGCTCTTCCACAGAGCAAAAACCAACAAATGGAGTGAAAGATGATGCGGAGGACATGTCTCGGGCTTTAAAATTAAACAATGACGCATCATATTCATAGTCCTCAGCCTCGCACCACCGGGCAACATCGACTCGACTTCGAAGTTTATCATCTAGCGGGGTGTAATACGTAACATCAACCTGCCCTTTCGTCTTCCCACTTTGGCGTACAGACTCTATGCGGCCCCATTTGCGCATGTCCAGTTTGCGTAGACCCTGTAAACCTGGATTTCCCAAGGGGGATTCTGGAGATTCAGCACCTTCAAAATCTTGTGTTGTGTCAAATTCCCCCTCTTCCCCCTCATCTTCAGTATCCCCCGTAACATCTGGCCTCGCTTGAGGTTTAGGTCTTATAACCAATTTGGGTTTGGGGGTACCGGGCAAAGGGGGTTTAACAGGAACCGGAACCGGGACAGGAATAGGGGCACCCGGAGAGACGACAACACTTTCGTCGTCAGACTCGAAAGTCATTTGCGGAACTTCCATAAGTTCCTCAATCTTAGCTAAGGTTTTATGGTCGGCCATTTTCTCATTCCAAAATAAATTCTCATTAATATTAACATGCTTGGATGAGAATACTTTATTTCTAACGAGATCCCATATGCGGTAGCCCTTGGTTGTAATGGCATAACCAACCAAAGCCCCCTCCCACGCACGTTCTGACAATTTCCCTTTTCTGTGTGGCGAGGGGATGTGCACATGCGCCTTCGAACCGATGCACTGCAAATGCCTAATTGACATCCGACGATCAAAATAAATGTTATAGGGGGTCTTTCCCTGTAAAGCGGGGTGCGGAAATCGATTTTTCAAGTAAACTAAAGTTACGGCCAACTCGGCCCAAAGAGGTTTTGGGAAGTTGTTCTCGAACAACATGGCACGGACCCCCTCGACAATAGTACGGTTTGCCCTCTCGGCAACCGAATTCATCTGGGGCGAATACTCATTGGTCCTTTCGCACTTGATCCCCTGTTCCTGTGCGAATTTTAGCCATTTGTTGGAGCAGAACTCCATACCATTATCGGTACGCACCGACTTAACACGTTTCTCTGTTTCCCGTTCAGTTTCAGTTTGCCAAATTTGAAACTGATCTAGCACATCACTTTTATGCTTGAGGATTCTGATCCACATAAACTTCGAGAAATCGTCAACGAGAATCAAATAATAATGAGCCCCACCCAACGACGCGACTTGCGACGGGCCCCACACGTCCATGTGGATTAATTCTAAAATCCCTTTACTAGAAATTGTGCCAATGGGGGAATGGCTAGCCCTTGTACTCTTCGCTTTTCTGCAAGCGTCGCATGGGGTTGGATTTTTATCTGATAAATTAACACCAAAAATGTTTTCTGACTTTTCCATCGCTAAAATCCCTTTCGTATTTAAATAGCCCATGCGTGAGTGCCACCAATCCACGTGTAACGGTTTATCAAGTTTCTGCTGTTTCTTGACTTCATTGGATATATTCACTTTACTCTGTTCACTAATTTCCAATTTTTCAACGACTTTCGCCGATTTATCAATGGGTGTTAGTAGTGCGTCCTTATAATTAACATGAGTTAGTAACATGTTGACACAGTCTTGTTTATTTGCCCCGGCTTCATCTTTGCTTTGAACAGTTGAAGCCGAGTTTACATTTGCAATTTGAACGTGACAATTCACTTTGTACATCCGATTATCTTGTCGGACTGCCACTAATGTCGGTTCTTCTACTCTAGTTTTGTATATAGACAACTTCCCATTTGTAATCAAAGTGGTAAGACCCGACTCATCAGTTCGGCCAAGTGAGATGAGATTTTTCTGGAATTTAGGAGCAAAATAAACGCCTTTCAAAGTAATTTCCTTTTTTCTATTTGAATAACTTGAAATCAACCGAATATCCCCCATTCCCTCAATTTTTGATTTTCCCTCACCCAATTGTACTTGGTAATTATTTAATGGTCGATAATTGTAAAACCACTCTTTTACAAATGAGAAGTGATCCGTGGCCCCAGTGTCTATGTACCAGTTATTGTCCACTTGGTTGCCCGACTTATTAGAAAATAAAGATTTAGGGACTTCAATGGGTGCGTCGATCGCTGAATAAAATGAGTCCGGCTCATCATCCATCGTCGACACATTAGCTCTACGTGAGCGTCGTCCACCACGTCCCTGTTCACGACCTGTAGACTGTCCTCGTGAAATTTGGGCCGATGCCCCTGATTTCACTGCACTTTGCTGTTTCGGGGGTGATGGGCAGTCACGAGCGAAGTGATTCGATCCGCCACAATTAAAACAAACAGTTTGTCTAGGCGATCCGCCCCTTCCTTGCTGCCAACGCCCTCGGCTAAAGAAGGCCCTCGAATTGTCAACGCTTCCTAGTTCAGGTGTGCCAAAAGAAGATGCGGATTCGTGTACACGATTGTACTCGCCAAGTAAACGTTCTTTTACCTTGGCCACGGTAAAATCCGCGTCGTCCCAATGATATAAATTCTGTTTTAGACTCTCGTATTCCGGCGGAAGAAAGTCCAAATACTGAAATGCTATTTCTTCTTGGCTTAAGTCGATTTTCATGTTTTTCAACTCCAAAGCTTTCCTATCCACACGCGCCGTAAAAACCACCATCTCCTCATTATCGTGTAATTTGAGTTGGAGAAACTCTCTCCGCAGACGGGCCTTACGGGCACGTGTGGTGGGCTGATAAGCAGCCTTCAAAGCGTCCCACACTTGTGCTGCAGTCTCTTAGGCCACCGCGACCACCTGCTGTGCCTCACAGCAACCAAGGCAAATTGTAGATCGGGCACGAGATTCACGCGTTTGAAACTCTCTCGTTTCCTTGGGTGTTGCAGTGGCCGCAAGGGCCGGTTCTTTACCATTTACATGGCTCCAAGTGCCTTGTTGCTCCAAAATTAGCTGCATATGCACGCTCCAACTCTCATAATTCTTGCCGTCCAATTTTCTCACCAATTGTCCGTGAGAATGTGAGAAATCAGTTTTCGACGGATCCATACTCGTAACACACACTGTAGCACACACTTAGCACCACACAAAATGAATATGCCCCCAAAATAACACGACTTAACACTATAAGGCGAAATTAAGCACTTTCCACCCGGGGAATCCTAATAAGAAGGATTTCTACTCGTATTGTGTGCAGACAGGGTATCATCGTTCGGGTCCTGGCCCGCGGATTGTCCCAGTTAACGTCAGACACACAAACGAAATGAGACAGCCACTTGACCGAATGGTCGAAGGGTGACTGAATATGCTAATAAGGGTCCACAAACAAAAATTAAATCTATCTTAAAAGTAACAAAGGGAATTGCGACAGGCTTATAAACTAGGCGTAGCACAAATCCCACGTTGTTGCATGATGAATCCCTCGCCGAAAATCTCGCTAAATCGCTCAAATTCCGATTCGCGCACTTGGAGTGCAGAAAATCGCCGAAAATCGTTGGCCGATGCACCACGTACGACGACGACGGCGGCGGCGGCGGCGACGGCGCCGGTTCGGAAAAACGTGTCCAACACGTTCGTGAACGTTTTCGCAACGTCTCGTTTCGTCAGCGGCTCCCTCGTAGCGCACACGGTGTGCGGGGCGACGCTATATCGCCGACTCAGATTCGAAATTCCTGCGTGGCGCACTCGGAGTGCGTGCGGAACATTTTCGGGCCAAAAACGACGTGACAATGCGAATTACTGTTTCAAAAACCATCCTCTGCTACCAATTGTTGATTCATTGTCGTCTTAAACGTTCCAGCCTGCGAAAATATAATGAGACAGAGTCCGAAATCCAAAACCAGACCACAACTCGTGGCGGCCGCCATGACGGTTTATTAGCGAGTGACGCTGTTCGAGACTAACTAGCCTCAGCGACAAGGTTATACACGTAATGACAGTAAGTACAGAACAAATCTTAATATAAGCAATGTATACAATGACTGAGATTCATTCGCTAGGTAGCTAGACACGCAAAACGGCCAGAAGCAAGCAACCGATAATAAACTAACCGATAAGCAAATCATAGGCGGGAAATTCAAACTTGAATATCATGTAAACATCTAGATTAAATACTACTAGACTTTGTAAACTATAAACAATAAAGCGGCTTTGGAATTGGTATTAAACAACAACTATAATTTAGTAAATACACCAAACTAGACTATTTACAAATGTACACATATATACAAGTAATCAAATATATGGTATTTAGACAAATGTGGATGTATCTCGATCCTGCCGTGAGTTGCATGCACGAATTCCCTACGAGGTGTGTGCACGAGTTTCGTACGAGTTGCGTGCGCGAGTTCCATATGAATTGCGTGCGCCAGTTCTGCAATGTTGTGATCACTTGAGATTTTCTTTAACACAAAATAATTTTTCAGGTACCAATCCCGAATAAAACAGTATCTTATTCTTATGTGCCTGGTTTTTATATTATCTAAATCGTTCTGTAAGAACTGAATAGATGACATGGAGTCAGTGCAAATTACAGGACGATTTATATATCCAAAAAAATAGAAATTCTCAAAGATCGATGCTAACCAATAAGCTTCCTTGACAGCATGTACAATGGACAGGTACTCTGCCTCCATTATGCTCAACATGAACCGGAGTAAAAGCTGTTATTTGGCAGAGCTACAGCAGGTATGAAATAAACAGGAGACTCATTTTGCTGACAGGTTGAGAGAGAAACCAACCTCTATCTAAAGTTTATTTTCAACAACAAAAACAGTGGCGCCCTCTCTTTACAACTAGTGATAACAAAACAGTGGCGCCCTCTATTTACAACTGGCAATATGAAATAAATAGATGAATAAATACAAACACAAATAAAGAAATAAACACACAAAAACTAACAAAAGCGGCCTCGAGAGGATAGAGACCGACGCGTGGTGAGCTTTGCTGGACCAGTACGTCAGCGAGACATCGACGAGCGGTGTGCTAGACCTCGTGTTTTGAGTTCTCGAAAATCTGAGCCAACAACTTCGACGTTTACTACATTACGAATTCGAGGGTCCGATTAAGGAATCAGGGCGAAGTTGACAAATATCGAAAGTTGAATAAGTTGGCCGATGACGGATATTACTTTAATTTCGGACCGATTGACTGACATCCACCTTTACCGCCTCTACCGATCTCAAGTTCGGAAAGTGGTGGGGGAGTTGCCAGCGGGGTTACAACAAGATCAAGAACGAATCAAGCCAGAGGTTATTTAACAAAAATTAAGACACCGACTACATACGAAGAAGCTATAAATTCTACACATAAAAAAGAATGGAAAGCCGCCATGAGTGAAGAGTTGGACACTTTTAAGAGACGAGAAGTTTATGTCGAAGTACCGAGACCTGTAAACCAGAAGATATTAGGAACGAAATGGGTTTACAAACTCAAGACTGACTGGTCAGACAATGTTGTGAAATATCGGGCTCGATTGGTGGCGCAAGGCTTCAGACAGACCAGCGGTTTGGACTACGAAGAAGTCTATAGTCCGGTGGTCAGCTTTATTCTTATACGTTTCTTTTATTGCATGCTGGTAATTCTACGAGGTTGGATTCATGCACATGTTGTTGTTAAAGCCGCTTACCTTTATGGAGGACTTGATAAACCTATCTACATTCGCATACCAAAGGACGCACAACAAAACAATTGTGGTTCTGTTTGGTTTTTGCAGCGGTCTTTATACGGTTTGCATCAAAGCAGCCGTATGTGGTATCAGATCCTCGACTCAACGCTACAACGACTGGATTTCCGAAAAATACACGGATGCAACTGTGCATATACCTACGGTCTTAGAGCAGTAATCCTCATCTACGTTGGCGATTTAGTGATATTTTCGTTGGACACACAAACGAAGAACGAAGTATTGCAGAAAATATCGGATAATTTTGACATCGTCGACCTAGAAGACATCAAGAGCCTCTTCGGAGTTGAGTTTCTGCACATTGAAAGTCGTACACTTATGTCACAGTCGCCCTATATCGCTAAACTTGCGGAAAAGTACGGTATGAAACGTAATAACTTGATTAAATCTCCCATACAGATTGGAACTTTATTGACAAAGCGAAAATTACGAGAAGTTAATGATTTTCCCTATAGGTCATTAATAGGTTCTTTACTTTTTCTAGCTACCAGAACGCGACCGGACATAGCCTACTCTGT
>JAQIXU010002586.1:0-11517 GCA_034701245.1 Strigamia transsilvanica
GTGTATTTGTTCGAAACCGTTCTCGGAATTGCAGAAACGTATCATACGCATGCGCATTCAAATCGTCACCCATACGTTTACGTATTTGAATGCGCATGCGCAGTTAACCAAAAAAATTATTTGTCCGGACCAGACAGCGAATTTTGCATGTAGTTTGCACTCATGGGACGCATGGTTTTGTCCGGAGTCCGGAAGGGGGAGCTGTCCGGACAGGAGAGCAAATTTTGTATTGTTGGGCATTGGTTGGGTCCGGGTCCTGGCTGACCAGTCCGGACCACGCAGCTGTCCGGACGGTCTAGACAGCTTACACTGTAAATGAAATAGCATCAATAATTCGAGAGATATTTTCTCACTTTTGACAATTTTCAATATTTTTACAAAATAAAGAAAAAAGTTTGTTTCACATTTATACGGACAGGTGTGGCTATCAGTCAATAGAAATGACACAATATGACTTATTCTAAATAAATGTGTAAATTAGTAAACATAGCACTATTCTATTCTAAATTTTGCACTGGTTTTGTATTAGCAAAAGGGGTAGAGGTACAAATCTACCCGAGTATGAAAAGGGGCAAATAAATGCATTTAATGCCCAAGGGAAGTTGATAAGAGTAATTGCTGGCCATATAAACAGGTCCAAATCAACAGTTAGTGAATACCTAGCCAAAAGAAGTGAGAAAAATATTTCCAAGCAGAAGCCAGGACCAAAACCAAAGTTAACACAACGCGATAAGAAACGAATTGTTAAGATATATGCAAAAAAAAAAGACATCAACAGGGAAAATACAACCACAATTAGAGCTGTCGTGCAGCAGTACAACTGTGCGGAAAGCTTTAAAGCAATCATCTATCCTAAAATTTAAAAAAATGCCTCTAGACCACCACTGACCACAAAACTCATGTGTTTTGTGGTCAGTGGTGGTCTAGAGAGGTGTCCAGATAAATTTGAAACGCACCTTAAACTAAGCTTCTTCAGGCTACTCTGAACAACCTGTGTGTGTGAAGTGGTGTAAATAAAAAAAAGAGGGCATTTTAAAGTGGATGGAGATGGAGTACATTACATTTCAATTTGGATACCATATGGTAACCCTACCCAGCCCCACCAAGCCTTAATCCACCGCTGTGCATAGTATTTTATAATGTTTCAAAAATATCTTACCTAAATTTCTTTTTTTCTTGCAGTGATCAATGATCAATCTCATGGACAAATATATGCAATAGACAATGCAAATAGACAACCACAGCTTGTTGGAAAATGGCTTTAGATACGTCAGCCAAAGAAACTCTTTTGTTTGTTCTTCACGAAGTATAATAAATGCCATGGTTTCTGTTTTAACAGAAATTATAAGAAAATCGAAATTAATCTTACGTACTGGAGTCATTCCATATAAGAGTTTCACAGTGTTGTAATCCTAACAAAAAATTATATGTAAATCCTCATGGGCAACCAATCATCTGAGGGTAACCACAAAATGTATACCTTAGATTGTATTTTAGCTAAATATAATACTAGATTCTTGTCAGGTTTTTCTATGACACTGTATTTCAAATATAAGTAAATATATACCGTATTAAATATACCGTAAAGCTTCGATTTGGAGCCTTGTCTTTTCAGGGGCCTGTGCCCATTAAAGCGCCTGGGGTCACCAGCAGTTTAGTCAATAACCGTCGGGCCCGATTAAGCGCTGGCCCAATTAAGAGCCAAGCCCAAGAATGCACAATCTCGCACATTTTGTATTAAGTGCTGTGGCATTTGGCAGTGTGTAGACTGAGTTTATCCGGGGGCACGGTGAATAAGATAGGTGACCGAACGCCTTTGTTCTATGGGGGAAAAAGTTGACCCCAATTTTGATCGCAAGTTCAAACTTTGACCACAGGAGCGCAACGATCAGAGAGTCCAGTTTAGAACTGTTTAATAGTACACAAACTACTAAAAACATGAATTTTTTGAATTATTTTCGCACTCATTTTTCCACCAATTCCGTGATATTTTCTCACGATTTTCGGAGCACTTTGCCACGATTTTCGGAGCATTTTGCCACGATTTTCGGAGCATTTTGCCACGATTTAAATGACATTTTCCCACCATTTCTGTGACAATTTCTCACAATTTTCGGAGCATTTTGCCACGATTTTTGGGACATTTTGCCACAATATCCATGACATGTTGACAAAAAGTTTTAAAAAAATCGTTTTTTATTGTAAAAGGTAAAAATAATGCAAAAATTCACTTTTTTGAAAAAAAAAAGATTTTTTCACTTTTTTGCCAAAATGTCACGGAAATTGTGGCAAAATGTCACGGAAATTGTGGCAAAATGTCACGGAAATTGTGGCAAAATGTCACAAAAATCATGACAAAATGTCAAGAAAATCGTGGCAAAATATCCGAAAACCGTGAGAAAATGTCACAAAACCGTGAGAAAATGTCACGAAAACAGTGGCAAAATGTCACAAAAATTATGACAAAATGTCTAGAAAATCGTGGCAAAATATCCGAAAACCGGCAGAAAATGTCACAAAACCGTGAGAAAATGTTACGAAAACAGTGGCAAAATGTCAAGAAAATCGTGTCAAAATGTCACAAAAAATATGATATAATGTCAAGAAAATCGTGGCAAAATTCTAGCAAAATGTGTTTAAAAAAGTGGTAAAATGGGATTAAAAAAAAAGTAGCAAATTGTAACGAAAATTGTGGCAAAATGTCACGAAAATTGTGGCAAAATGTCACGAAAATTGTGAGAAAATGTCACGAAATTGGTGGAAAAATGTCACGAAAATAATTCAAAAAAATTCATGTTTTTAGTAGTTTGTGTACTACTAAACAGTTCTAAACTGGACTCCCTGATCGTTGCGCACCTGTGGTCAAAGTTGGAACTTGCGATCAAAAAAGGGGTCAAAGATGGCGGCTTCGTTCGGTCATCTATCTTATTCACCGTGTCCGGGGGTAACCGCGTCGAATAAATGGTGTATAATTGCCGGATGTCGCTATTATGTTGTCATGAAAACCGATATGTAAACAAATGGAAAGTACACAGTCGAATCGTTGATCGACAGAGTCTGTGAGCAGATGACAAACGGAATTGTGTATGTGTTCTGTTTCTTTTGACCTGTGTGCATGATTTGCGACGAGTGCAAGACGCAAAAAGCGCCTCGTCCAAACAACTACCTGGGTCCAAATAGGGGCAGGCCTAAAAAAAATTAAGTACCCGGGCCCTTATTCGGAGCTTTACGATACACATGTTATGGTACCGTAAATTAGGCAGGAGCTCCAAAGTCGTATTCATTACATCTACTGACAATTTTAAAAGATTGGTAGGTGCTATCTGTTGGATTGTTTTGGTTCAATAAATTTTATTATTGTATGAGTAAAGTATTAGCAGATTAGATGACCGTGAAAACTTTTTAAAAAATCACAAATGAAGCTCAGTATATGTACGGAAGGGATGCACAGATCACAGATGCACAGATCATGATTTGCTGGCAGCCCGTTGCATCATCTGTTAGAAAATTTAAAACCAATTTTTCACTCGGCTGCTACAAAAACCGAACCAAATACTAAAACAATTGTCATGAGTCAAATTAAATTCTTCATTTATTTTTTGTTATCTTTCCTCGTAACAATACATAGGAAATAAAAATTAAAACGTAATATAAGATAGACAACTTTCATGTTTTTGGCCCGTGCATAAGTCACAGTATATCCACGTGGCCCTTGGTCTTAACAAATCTGTGCATCCCTTATGTCTCAAGACACCATAAACTGAAATGACTTTGCACCATTTTGATGGGGTTTTTAAATAACAATTGTCGGAATAATGTTATTGCTTTGAAAATATAATGGAAGCTACATTGTATTATGTACAAGACAATGGTGATTATAAAAAAAATTATTTTTCTTTACATAGTCGAATTTATCTGACCAATTTCACACTTGCTTGGGGCGAGATTAGCCATCCATAATCCAAAGATTATGTACAAGTATAATAGAGTTTAGATTTCACCATAAAACATTTTAAAATAGTATTGTCATCATCTTCAAAGTTATTCTTTTTCATTTTTGGTATTATTTTGACTATAAATTTTTGTAATCATGATTTAATCTTGAAAATATTGGACATTTATTTCTAATGAAATCTGAACAACCAAAAACAGAAGGTGCATTCATAAATGACTTTATGAATATGCCTAGTAACAAAAATATAAATGAGGATAAAATTATGAATAATTAACAAATGATAACAAACACATCTGTAGTGTCTTATTGAGGCAAAGTCAACTCGGTTTTTGGCACAGCAAAAAGGTTTGGTTCGCAGGGCGCACACATTGTAATTTGTAAATCACCCACAAGTACCATCTTCTGATGGATGGAAACTTGTCAGATTTAATTTACAGGACTTGTTTTATTTTCACGGTAGTCTACTCTGCTGATTTAAACCTACTGCAGGAAAATAGCCAATAGTAAAATTATCTTTCTCCAGATATATCCTTTCTTCTGAAAGCGTGTGGAATAGGCATTGTTGGAGCAAACAAATAATTTGCAAGTTTGTTTTAATGAAAATATTTGAATGAAGTTGGTAAGATAATTTATATACATCAGGTGTCTGCAATTTGCAAGTGATGCAATAAGTGGCATATCATAAATAGTAAGTAAAAATTTGAAGTTTGGCTTACACTTTCATCCGAATATGTCATCAAATAAACTGAATTTTGCTGCCATATGATAAAATCTTGAAAATTACGATAAAAATCAAATTGTCTTTCCACTTTCTTATTAACCATAAACAATATGATCTTCTTTTCAGGCAATAAATTTCGAGATAACTGTAAAATTAAATATCTGGAATTAACTATTTATTTCAATTTAATTTAATTTGTATAGTTCAACATGTTTCCATTGCTCCAAACGGCCCTTCCATATTAAGAGTAGTTGAAAATTCGAGCCAGGATATGAAGTTGATGCATTTGTCATAAGTTTTGTAGCTATCTCAATTTTTCCAGACCAATCATGGTATAGTTTCAATAAGCATTCATCTACCAGAATTGAAATTGTGTATATTAATAAGGTTATTATAAGCACATGGAAGTGCAGTAGATACCATTGTCTTGTTCATAAGCAATCATGATTCTTCTGCTGCAAGTAACTTTTACAAAATTAGACAATTGACTATTTATGGTATTACACGACATGTGATCAATATTCAATGCTGAAACAAGCAATTAAACTCAGGGGTAATAATGACTACAATATGTGAACTTTAGTATTCTTGATTTTGACGAATTGGCACCACTTACTGTTTGACGTCTTTGTCAGGTGCAAACTGAATAGTAACATTAAACTAGTGGCTATATTAGAATTCGGCAGCATTATTGTTGTTAAACTGTTAATTCATGGAATTTCTTGTTCTTTTAATACCAAAATAAACACCAAAGTCAGAATTGTGGTACTCACTTGCTTCCTTGCTTCATTTACTGTAAACAAGGCACTTTTGCCTACTTTCTTTAGCTGTAATAAAATTTTTAATGATGTGACAATAGGGTGATTTATGGCTTAACATATTTATTGCAACAAGTTTGTATGTACTAAAAATGTAATAAAGTTGAGCAGCAGGAGACACATCCGGGCAACTGAATTGGAAATTAGCATACTTTTTTAAGCACCACAATTGGGAGTGAGACACGCACTCTAATTAAACAAACTTTCCAATTAACAATTAACAGTGAAGCGAAACTAGAATTAAGACAAGCATTAAAACAACGATCAAGACAGTAGAAGCCCGGTGGGCAATTTTAAACACGCTTGTCATGACTCACAGCATAAATTAGGTTTAGGTGACTTAATCGTTTGATAACTACAATTTAAAGATTAAAAAACAAAACATCGTTTTATTATTCGTCATTCACAGTGCGTGTTGTCAAAAGGGTGTCGGATGGATTTGGTGGGTCGGTTTCACTGCACTACGCGCATGTGTTTGCCAAAAAGTATTTGAGTTCTTCAAGTTTGGCTCCAAATCAATGTGGTTCTCTGGAGTGTTTGGAACACTCCCGTAATTGTTATTACAATATTGTAATTGTGTAAGTAATTGGAATTAAATAATGTGTTACAATCGTTTTACATGTCACAGAAAATTTATTTATATTAATTTTACAACGTTTATGTTCACAAATTAAACATTCTATCGGTAGATGTCGCTGTTGTTCAGTGCTGCGCTTCCGTTTCCGTGTTGCTGTGTTAGGGCCTGCTCAAGATGTTTTACAAATTATGAACACGCTACGAAAGCTTGCATTTACTTGTTAGTTGAAGAGACAGGTTGCCATGAATTAAGATCGAGGTGAACAAAGGTAGGATTTTTCTTTTATTTTTGTTAATTTGTAGTTTGTTGGGTAAATGTTAAAAAGTGGAGGGAAAGCGCAGAATTTTTAATCAACAGTTTTGTGAAAAAAAATTAAATTATGAACATTGTGATTAACTTTCTTATTTATATGAATCGTCTATTAACAACCCCGGGAATCATGGGTTAAATTCGCAGTCTATTCCCCACATTTTTGTCAACATTGTGACAAAATTTGTCAAAATAGTAGTGAAAAAGTAAAACAAAACTACTAGCTCACTCACAAAAATGCGGGATATTACTTCAAAGTGTATGTTAATATCTCTATAAAAATCCAACTAATATAAAAAAAGATGGCGATCCGTGTTCTGATATAGGACCACGGTTGGAATGCCGTGGCTGGTTGGTTCTCTCGGGTAAAAATGGTTTTATGGCAAAACAAAGCAAAACAGACGTGATAATGGGAAAATTAACACGCCAGTTTATTGGGCACTAAATACATGAAACTCATTATTTATGATAAAACAAAAAAAAAATGTAAGTTAAGTTAATCATGAAAAATCTCACTAGCAAGAAAACATAAAGACAGTTAAACTTTAACTTAGCCGGATAACATGTACGCGCAATGTTGGAAATGCGTAGCCTTTGACAATTTGTCAAAGAAAACACAGATGAATCAAACAAGTCTTTTAATATCACAGATCAGGACAAAGCGCGGGAGCATAAGTCATGACACAATTGTGAACAGTAGGAAGGTAGCAGCAACATTGACTAAGGCAAAGAAATTGCCTGAAGTTGGTTGCGGCGCATGCGCGATGGGCATCGCCGAGCCTAGCAACGGTCTGTGGCTAGGAAAATTTGTGCAGGATTGAGCCCAGGAAAAGCTACATGATCCAGGGCACTTGCCAAATTTCGATGGTTGCAGTGCCAAGAGCAAAAAGTGCAATGTCAGGTGACATGAAGTAATAGAAAAGTGTTTTGTATATGAATTGACAAGAGCACACAATACTTATTCAGGGATAAATACATTTCTAAACTTGATTAAAATTATTTACACTTAATAAAAATAAATAAAAGTGCACACGGAGCACTTTTCTGTGTTCCTGGGAGAGGTGACGATCAGGGATTTCCCAATAAGTACTTCCGAGCAGATGAATAACATTTGGCAATAAACACAACTGATTTGCCATGAATGAACAATAAACCAACCCATGTGAAAGCAAATCGTTCTCAGTGCTAAATAAAATTGTTACAGATTTTAGTGCAGCAGTATAATTTGCATTATATATGTATATATGTATAATGTCACACTATTTTTATTTAAACTGTATACTTCAGATATTTGGAAACGCAGTGTTGACAACATTTTGTTGAGGATGCAAGTTTGTGAACAAAAACCATTTCATTTCTCTATCTCTGAAGTATTTACTACAGACACTCTCATATCTAACACTTTAAATTCATGAATCACTTTCTTTGCTATATTCCAAGTCGTGTTAGCCATAAAAAAGTCAGATAAATTTGCTGTAGCATCAGCAATAGACAATATTTATTACATACATTGTGGTTTTAAAAGGGTTATATGTATTGGCTCAATAAATTAGCTTACTTTCACACTAAAAAAATTAAATCTCACATTACTTTTTTGCTTTTGCTTTTTTCCTTTTTTTCCACTAAAAATTACAAATTAGCACACTAAAAAAAATAAAATTTTTACCACTTCGAATAAAATTTTACCAAATCACTGCACCAATATTGAAATCTCACACCAATCTCTGCGGTGCTCCGGGCTGATTTAGATACATCCCTCACAGGAAGAAATTGTGAAGTATTTGGATACGTAAGCGGGGGAAAATTTGAATAATTGCTGTTGTACTAAAAAAGTTTATATCAGTGTGAAAGTCAGCATTTTTAGAGATCATTTATGTTTTTTTAGTGTGAAAAAAGTAGTGACTAAAAAAGTTTATTTTAGAGTGAAAGTCAGCATTTTTAGGAACCAACTAATTTGTTCCCGTTATAAAATATTATTATTTCATGGTGTTATTAATATATTTGTAAAACAGAATTTCGACTAAGAATGCCAATCCCGAAAATAAAATACCACCAAAAACAATATTGAAAGCAACAAATATGTGGTAAATTGAGACCGGTTTTACGGCATAGTCGTTTCTTTGGCACACAGATTCTGCTACATACTTGGCCCTTAATTTCATTAGGATTCCGTATTCTTTTAATCGTAAGAGACTGAAATGTATGTATAATTACAAAATGTTTAATGATCACTTTCTTTTTAAGCAGTAATATGCAAATTGAAATTTCAAATATCTTTTTAGAGTACTCACCGTTGGTTAAATGTTTCCACATACTTTGATCGTTTTAAGAATATAAAGTGGGCTGTATATGGATTCGGGGTTTTTACTATGCTGAGTGTACAGTTGTTTCCAAAAATGTCTAGCAGAAGACTATGGTAATTTATTATAGCATTATGTTGATGTGAAAGAATTTCCTGGTATTGTTTAAATGAAATATCGCCTTGGTTATGACTTATTTTCATACGGTTCCACATATCACGAAATAGTTGCGTTCTTTGTTCCTATAACAGTAATATTTCAATAGTTAATCCCTTGTAATCATGTTGATGGCCTCATGTGATTCCATCCGATTCTTGTTCCAAGGACAGTTATGTTTTGCATTGTAACTTTTTAAGTTACAATGCATAAAATCATTAAAAATTGTTCCAACCTCAAATTTGTTTGGCTTAACGAATTGTCCATCTCGTGTTTGCTCCAGATGTGTGAAAACAATCCGTGACGATTTTTTAATGACTGAAATATTTACTGCAAACACTTTTGTGAAACACTGCATATCAATCTAGAAGTGGACTAGCAAGTCTCGGTGTAAATCGATACCTCCGGATTTTACATGTTGTCGGTATTACGTGTTATTACTATAAAGGTTCTGTCTAGTTATTCCTACTGTATAATTGCCAGTTACTTTGTAAAAGTGTTTGCCATTGCATCATGAAGCAATGACAAATACCAACTAGACGTCATATCTGCTCCTTGGGCAACTGTATTTTGTTGTTATGGTTATAGGTTCCCTGCGGGCTTCTGTACTTGATGTGCACAGTGCCTACAGAGACCTCTATTTTTGACTTGTAGAAGTGCAACCAAGATGGCTGTACATATGTTTTTGAGCTCTGTGTTTTAAAGCCAGAATAATTGGACCTAGATTATTTTGTAAGATGGTAGGACTTTATTTCTTTGGTATTTGTTGCTTTATGATCGGCAAAACGCACAAATTAGACAAATTATTAAACAATGCCCAAGACGCCATTTTGTCACAACAAACCCCAAAACCCCAACGACACCCGCACAAACAAACAGCAGAAATTTTTGTCTGCACACTAGCAGACAACAAAAACTGCTCTTTTGGCCACAATTGCTAAATGCCCAGGACAGCAGAGAGCCAAGGGTCAGGACAATGACCCGCTTGCCAATTGGATCAGGAGTTGATCTTAATCATTTTTTGTCAATCCCCTTCCATAAACAGGAAGTGGATGCCAAACTGGATTAGTTGATCACTCTCGCTCCGGTTTTGGCCAAGGTGACATCAGTTAGGCAAGTGATAGAGAGTACCACGTAGAAAAAGGGACACCATGGTGACCACACGGGCCAAGGGGGGAATGACAAATACATGTTCTCATCGGGCCGCGACGTTGGCATACTATGTGCTGGCCTGTGAAGGAGACTCTGTCGACTCGGTCAACCTCTGTAAAAAGATCGCCAAGGTCTCCGTGCAAATTTGGATGTCTCGCACAATTTTTCGGTTTGAAATCAAGGATCTTCAGAAGTCATGTGTGTGAAAAAGGGTTTATTATGTATGTGTGCAAATTATGGGATTGGTGTCCAAAATTGAAACAAACACAAGAATTTTAAGTACTTTTCTGTTTTACCAACATTCTAGATAGGGCTTGAATTTGTGTCAACTTGTTGTAACCCTTTGGAGACTCTCCCTTAGGGCCACCTACTGAGTGAGAAATGTTCACTAACCGAGCCCCTCAGTTTGTCATCACTTTTCCTCCCACTGTTCCATTTCCTCCTTACCACACAGGTGCCCCTTGCCCATCAAGCAGTGCCCCATGCTCGGTCTGGCCCCTCATTGGTCAGACTGTGGTGACCTCGAATTTATAGCAATATAAATTCGAGTGTTCACAAATATTTCTTCTCTTTTAATTATTTTATGGATAAAATCGTCCTTAGATATGACAAGTGGCACACGCCAAGTGCCATGTCTCGACCCTCCGTAACTAGGGGCAACCCCCTAGCTACAACTAGAAATTCTGGATTCTGTGCACATTAGCTTTCTGCGCAGGTTCACGGAGCAGATTTCGGGTCTTGGCCAGAGCTATTGTGCTCGTTTTGAGCCAACATCCAAACGAGCACCTCGTTTTTCTGCTACTGAGTATTGAAAGGTGACTTTGGATTTCTCAACTGTCTTGTGTGATTCCCAAGTGTGACTTCCAGCTGCTCCATACAACACACTGTATGGGGGTAGCACGATTGGTACGGTCATTATTACACTCGATGCGGGTCGCGCGGTCGCGCACTAAGTAATTATGACCGTACCGATTTTTTCAACAGGAAATCAGTCCCGGGATACCGGGAGTTATAAATGCAATCCCGAAATCCCGGGATCGGAAAATATGACCGCGATTGGGAACCCTATACCGAACATAACACTAGGTGCATTGGAAAGGTCATTACAACGAGTGTAAACATGTTTACATATGTCTCACTCTCAATTTTCTGTGTGAACTTGAGATTAAAATGAGTGTAAACGACTATTCGAACCCTAGTGCACATGTGTCAATACACAAGTGAATTAGCAGATGCCAGGCGCCACTTTTCAGCTTTTCGCTTTGCTCCATGCCTAGCTACGCTACTGAGATAGACTTGTAATGAGATAAAAATTCATAATATTTGTTTTTTGTATGTATATTTATTGTAAATAGTCTCGCCAATAAAAATCATTATGTAACCTCAATACACATCACTAGGCGCATTCAATCTTAAATGGATTTCGCCGATTTCGCTGATTTCGCCGATTTCGCTGATTTCGGGAGACCGGAAGTGACGCTTTTTGCATCATAAACAGCGAAATCGGATTTCATGAAATCCGATTTCGG
>JAQIXU010002587.1:0-11513 GCA_034701245.1 Strigamia transsilvanica
TATTACATAAGAAATAACACTATCACAGAAATAAAAACTAAGCAATGGTTAGTTTAATACTTGTTTCCAAGTAAACTATAAAAAAATTAAAATAAAATGACATGAAAATGAGATCAGAAGACTTATTTTTTGGCATACAGAGAAAAAGGACAGAAAATTTAAAGAAATAAAATCAAATTAAATAAAACCCAAATAAAAAGAGTTGAATTTAAAAAATAATAATAATAAATCCCAAAATAATTATTTATTAATATTATTAGAAAATAAAATGCAATTCATTACCTGAGGCTCATTTTTTTTCAGCAGTAATAATAATTACTCATTTCAAACAAAACACTCACTTACAATTAAAACAATTAGAACAAGCATCCCAGTATAGTTGAAATTAAATTAAAAAATAATGAATGTAATAATCAACTAAAATATTAAATTAAACTTGTACAAAAGGGCTGGCAGTGCTTTTTTTCCTAACTAAATCCAGGAAAAATCTCGTGGTTTCGGAGCAGCAGTATTAAATTAAGCGAAAACCAAAAAAAACACATCAAAAACATAATACTGATTGTGGCAGCTAACTTAATGGACGCGGAGGGCTAATATTTCTACAAAACAATATATGATAAATTCCAATTTGTTTTTGTATTATTAATCAGTAATTAAATTAACGACCCGACTGCTCCGCACAAGTTTTCTCTCCCGCTAACATCCCGATTCAGCTGCAAAATGAATAAAATATTAAATCACTTAAAAGTTACTCAATTTAAATGCTTCACTTTCACAAATATTCTCTATGAAAACAAATTAAAGCAACTTCACTTGATTTTTCTTAAAAAATACTTCTTCTTTCAAACTTTGGACAGTTAAAACATGTTTGTTTTTGCCTAATTATATATTTAAAAATAAAAAGAAATTATTAAGCAAAATTAATAACAAATGTTAAATGAGGAACGAGACCTTCCTTTCTCCTTTTTATACTTTTACAAATGAATCCTTAAATTAATCATAATTATGGCATTTTACAACTGGATTAAAAATATCCTATTCAGCCTACATGTTTATAAAATCAAATAATTACCAAAAATAAATTTACTAGACTTAAAAACCATAAACTAGAATTAAAAAGTCGTGTTTTCAACGCCATTTAAAGACAAATCAATCAATTAGATAGAAAAATATCAATTAAAATGATTCTTAATTAAAATTTTAATAATTTAAACGTAAAAATCAGTTCCAGCCTCAAAATAAGCGAAATAAACTCAAAAAGCGCCTAAAATAAGTTATTTTTAATCCGAATCGCGAAACACATTACCACTAAAACATTATATTATGATTATGTCATGATTCTCTCAAAATCCATTGTCAATTTAAAAAAAAAATGAATCTTATGAACTTATGTACATTAAAATTTCTTTCACAATCTTCAATTCCATGCACGCGAAACATTAAATAAACTGTACAACAAATCGAAACTAAATAGATAATAAAAAGAAGTAACGATAGAAGAAAGCAATAATTACAAAGATGATACCAAATATGAAAACCTGTCAATAAATTATGTTACATCTCAAGATTTGTCTAAAAAGAAAAAAAATCATCGCATATTTCGTTTTTCCGGAGATGTTTCTTGAAAAAGAACACAAAAAAAATGTCAGAAAAATCTAATTTCAACTATTTTTTGTTCTCTGCATTAATAAAAAAATGTGGACTAGCTTTCATGCTGCATTAACGTTCTGGTGGTCTTTCCGACAGACAAGGTCGTTTTCGTTCTCGGCAAAATTTCTTATGCACAGGCCAGTCCTTTTGTTGGCAGTACGTACCACAGTACCGCGCTTCTTGACATCGTCCACATATACTAAACTCACGTAGTTCCTTCTCCATATTCGTGCACGGAGGATAATGACACTCATAATAACAGGTACTATCATCTGACCAAATAAAAACAAAAATGGTGGATTAATTAGCATCGAATTGAGAGGAAAAACAGACACGGGTTATTGATTACCTTCCTCTTCGACTATTTCTCCATTTGCGTTGTAAAATTTTGTAATGAAGCTCTCCGGATATTGCTAATGAATGAAACAAAATTCGTTAGTAACTAGAAGCCAGAGAACCAACTACTTCCAAGTAATGTACTTAAAATATCGTTAAGTTTACGTGTTTTCAAAATGAGTTTTTTTTTTTTATATATTTTAATTGGAAAAATATTTGTTTTATAAAAAAATGCAACTTTAAGTGGAAGAACCTATGTAAAAAATTGTATATATATTATAAAATGCGTTTTTCTTGACAAATACTTCATTTTTAGATGAAGAAACAAAACTTTTAGACCAAAAACTTCATTTTTAGATGAAGAAATCAAACTTTTAGACCGAAAACTTCATTTTATATGCAAAAACAAACTTTTAGACCGAAAACTTCAATTTTATATGTAAAAATGAAACTTTTAAACCAAAAACTTCAATTTTATATGCAGTAACGGAACCTTTAGACCCGTTTACCCGTTTGGTGGTTCCAGCCCAATCCCCATATCAGCAAACAAATATCCAGATTAATATTTAAAATCTTATTCATTGACTCTTGATTGTTTTCCAACTTTATACACTACTTAAACCTTTAAATCCCTCCATAAATCACCACAATTTAGATATCTACAAGCTTTGTCCCAGCCCCTTATTGCAACTATGCAAAATCAACACAAATGCTTCCCGATCTTTACAAGAACCCACTTTTCCCCATTCTCACCCAAATCATTGCAAACCGTCTATTTCTAAACCCAGCAAACGTCCCCACACAAGAAAAAAAAATATCACCCTGACCCCGAGCCCAACTATAATCACGTGCAGAGCCAGATTGGTGATAACAACTCAGAAAGCATCTGTAATCACTCAAAATCAAGTCACTTTACATCCAGATAACCGTCCAGTCCAACACTATACTTTATTTCTACTCAGATTAAGTGATGCTGCACTAACGTCCACCATTTTCTCAGTAGGGGGCTACACTCAAATGGTTTTTAAGACTAATCCATCACTCGCCAACCATCCAACAACACGACTGACTCACACTGGAGAAAATTAACCCCAAAATCTGCACTTTTACATGCCCAAATTGATCAAAAACACTAAAATAAATGTTTAAATCCATCAAAACAATTAAATTCAATATCTAAATTTTGGATGAAATCCACATTTTTTAAATAAAACAAACATCAGAGCATTTACAGCAACAAACATATATTTTTTGCTTAAATTTTGAATTTTTGGCTAATCTTGTTACCTCTTCCACAGGATCAGCCGGCAACTGCTGTATGGCAACCCAATATAGCGACTGTTCCCGGTTCTTAGTATGTGGTTCTTCAAAAATTGGTTCTTTTGTGTTACAGGAAACTAATGCAAGATTCTCCATCCTATTGTCTACAGTTACGCCGTTTTTATGAATTACTTTAAAACCAGGAGCTATTCCTCCCGAATGTCTCTCCCTAAAAACCCAAAAAAATAATTTAATCAAAAAAAATCACAAAAAAATTAAAAAATTACAAAAAAATCAAAAATTACCACAATAATTCATGAACATGTTGTCCCGAACTTCGTCCTCTATTAATGTCGTATGCATATGCGTATATTTTAGCTCCATTTCCATCTCTATCTACCTCCACCCTCGCCTAAAACAAAAACAAAAATTAAAAATTTTACGTCACAACAACAAAAATCCTTTTTTCATTTCACCACATCACGTGTCACTGACCTCAAACGCATATTGCTGAACTAATTGTATATCACGTTCATCTAGCAGCGCGTACTTTGTCTAAAACAAACAAAAAGACAAAAAAAATTAAACATTTTTCAAAAAACAAATATGGAAATGCACATGAATGACAGTTGCAGCCAACCGACTGTATCACATGTGTGATACGCGAACAGCTGCCAGTGAAAAACGACTCCTACCACTACTACCATCATTATTATAATCACCACATGGTGGACAAGGGCTGCTAGTCAAGTAGTCGACTCAATATTCACTCCACTGTCTTTTCAGGTCAATATTTGCTTAAAATTAAACACTTCTTAGCTTACTTTTCACTATTTTCATACACAAAACAATGGAAAATGCTCAAAATTGCACAATTTTCCAAAAAGGTCACGAAAATAAAGTACAAAATGGACGTTTATTTCTTCATTAAATCGTTTTTGTTTAATTATTTATATTTATTTTTAAGATTTTTTAATTTTTTTTTCATTTCGACGGAGTTTCGGTGCGGCGGCCGCATCGAGTCGACCGGCTCCCGCATGCGGGGACGAACTCCGTCGGGCAAACAAACTTTGTATATCTGCATCGATCCCAGCATTCCCGGTTGTTATCCGGGGACGGAATACGTTTTCCTTACATCTTTTATGGACAGGCAAGTTTGCAGGGTTTGCTCATAAAGCGAGTAGTACGATGAATAGTACAAATACAACTGGTAAAAGACGAGGGGAAGAATTAGAGCGGCCTCAACTTGGCATTAATCTTAAAGGCACCTGGCTTTTATAATACAAACTACTCGCCTCTCAAACCGCCAGACTGTCACGTGATTTATTGTCTGCCGTAATGTTTTCCCAAAAAAAACGAAAAAAAATTCATTTTTGCTCATTTGGGTTATTATAATTCGGTTTAAATCGTTGAAAAATAAAAAATTAAACATTTTTAAATGTTTTTGTCAAAAAAAAAATTTAAAAACGACAAAAAATGATTACAATGACCTCACTTTTGGCCGTTAACTTTCCCTATTCATTTACCCGTAAAAACAAACGAAATTTTCGTCAAATTTCATCGAAATTCAAATCTGTCAAACTCATTAATTCAATTTCACTTTTTTTTCGCCAACTTTCCATCAAAATTAATCGCGATATTTTTTTTAAAGTTCAATTCCACCGAATACACGCATTTGCCGAAATGTTAACTAATTTTTCCCACATTTTCATTCAAATGTGCAAAATTTTATTCATTTTTGCGAGCGAAAAAAGCAACCACTTAGCACGAACAACCAGTGCGAATTCCACGCACCGTTTGCACCTCAATTTTGCATTAAAACTCGTGGTCAGTTTGCCAAAGCGTATTTGTGCGGCTTCTGGCACGCGTTTGGCGCATTTTTTCGTCTTTCTAACGAGCAACACACGAGTTTGCGGTCTTTGTTTCCTCGCTTGATGTGTCGCGCCATGTTTGAGCCGAGAGAGAAACGAGTGCGGGCGCTTTGTTTTCCCTCCAATAATTTGTTAATTTTTACCTTTCCAGCCGCTCTTCCTAGCCGTACTATTCCTAGTTTGAATCCGGACATGGGAGGACTGTTATCTCCTAATTCCAACAATATTTTCATGAAAAAAACCTTTCTTTTTCAAGGAAGTACACACGACACTAGTGAAGTTGCCGCCGACTACCGGATAAATGTTAATGGCGCTCCTTCGTACCTCTTTAGACACGTGCAAGTTGCTCTCAGTTGTCGGCCAATCAGGACAGAGTTACACAACACCCGCCCAAATATATTGACGAATTTTATTAAAATTAAATTTACATTTTCGTTTTTCTCGTTAAAAGTGGAATTAATAAAGCATTCACAACTGTATTTAAGAAGTTATTAAATTTAATTTGTGGATCCAAAATGGCGTCCAAATTAATTTAACGCCGAATACTGTATAGAAGTCATTTTTGAATGTTTAATTTAAATAATAAATAACTAACTAAAGAACCGTTAAGAGAATTAAAATATATTCTTTATATTTTTTGTTACTGGAATAACTGGGTATTTTTTCGTTACTGGATATCTTTTCGAAACTGGAATAATACTGGATATTTTTTCGTTACTGTAATAATGCTAGATATCTTTTCGTTACTGGAATAATACTGGATATTTTTTCGTTTCTGAAATAATACTGGATATTTTTTCGTTACTGGAACAATACTGGATATTTTTCACGGTACTGGAATAATACTGGTATAATGCATAACGGCATTTCGGTTTCTTTTTTAATCACAAGACAACACAGCACATCACCATGAAACATCACTATTTTAATAAAAATCCGACTACAAACAAAATGCACATGACAAAAAATTCATCTAGTGAAATAACAATAAACAGTGAATAAATTGCTTCATATAATTCAAACTTTCTTTGCATATAAACCATTATAATCATACAATTTGCCAAAAAACATTACACAAGTAATAATAATAATAATATATTTAACTCTCTTGCTCCGCTTCCTATTTAAATTCTAAACAAAACATGAAATTATTTTTAAAAAATAATTAATTTCTCATTATTTACTTCCCGGACGATACAAAATACAAAATCTAAGAACAAAACTTCAAAAATCACGATTAAACATTAATCCAGGACCGAACTGAAAATGATTAAAACATTAAATTGTACTTCTTATCAAATATAAATCATTACCTGACTGTATGTACTCTTTATAAATAATCGACGATCCATCGCTTTTACAATTTCCGCAATGTCATTAAAAAAGTGTTTCACCTCAAAATATAGATATATTTATACATTTTAAACAAACAATAATATATATGTAATATATAATAATGAAATTAATAGTTCTAGGAGATAAAAAAAAATGATTTTATAAAATGTGCTAGATTCTAGAATCTGAAGAATTTACAACAAACTCAAGTGATTTCGTCGTATTGAACAAATTTTGCTGATTCAATGGCTTCTCTTAGCCGATCCAGTTCCTCGTGCGCGTACGCCCGTTTCATGCCCCTCGGGAGACCCCTGCACGAGGTCAAATTGAGCGTTCGTAAAAGCACACATTTGCTCAGCACTTTTCTGTAATGATGAAATTAAGGAAGACATTCAAATTTCGATAATTAATGCCAATTCTCGATGCCTACTTTACGGACTCGAACGTGACCGAGGACCCACAGAGATCCATGAATCGCAGTTTTGATGTGTCAGGATCGATGGTTAAGGCAGTAATTGCTAAATCTATAGCTTGGTTGATATGGTTATTCCACGAAAGGTCTATTTCGATCAAGCTGTGCTTCCACTACGAAAATAATAAATAAATTGCATCATATTTACATCTTTACACGCTAAATTATGACAAATAAATCGCATTTGCAACATTTACGCTCCAATTTGCTTCATATTCACCTCATTTACAGTAATTACACTGCAATTTGCTTCATATTCACCTCATTTACAGTAATTACACTGCAATTTGCTGCATATTTACATCATTTACACAGTAATTATGGCAAATTGCATCATATTTACATCTTTACACGCTAAATTATGTCAAATAAATCGCATTTTCAACATTTACGCTGCAATTTGCTTCATATTTACATCATTTACACAGTAATTATGGCAAATTGCATCGTATTTCAATCATTTACAGTAATTATGGTGAATTAAATCGGAATTACATGATTTACAACATAATTATGGCAAATTGCATCGAATTTAGATCATTTATGACGCAATTACGCTCATTACATCCAAATTACATGATTTACAACATAATTTTGGCTTCATATTTACGCTACTTGTAGCTAATTACATCAGATTTACATCATCGTTTATGGTAATTCAAAGTAAAACCTTTTGCATAACCAATTCCAATTGTGCATTCATAGCGGCTGGACACTGAGACAAGAAAAGCGATTGCAGATTCCAAGCCGGAATACGAATCAGACTTGAAGTTGTAATTCGTTTGCAACCGCGCACATCCAGTAACTGCAATTCTTCCGATGATTTCAAAATCCTGTAAGAAATTTAAGAAAAGAAAAAGGAAGAGATTAATTTCATTTTCCATAAATGCTCTAATTAGAAAACCGAGATTTCGCCTACTCACTAATGGAGACCCGTGCAACAATAATAGATCCGCGTACAAAATTTAAAAATAGTGGGGTTGGTTTGAAATGTAAATTTCCTTCACTTATTTGAATGCAATAATGCATTTTAAAGTGCTGAAATGCTGTTTTTAAGTGAAAAAATTGATAGTTTGTGGAAAAGTTGGCATTTTAAGATAAATATTTGACTTATTCGCTAGAAAAATTGTTCGTTTTAGATCAAAAACGTGCAAAAATTGTTCGTTTTAGACCAAAAACGTGCAAAAAATATTCGTTTTAGACCAAAAACGTGGAAAAATGTTCGTTTTAGATAAAAAATGTGCAAAAATTGTTCGTTTTAAATCAAAAACATGCAAAAATTGTTCGTTTTCGATCTAAAACGTGCAAAAATTGTTCGTTTTAGATCAAAAACGTGCACAAATTGTTCGTTTCAGATAAAAAATGTGCAAAAATTGTTATTTTTATGTCAAAAACATGCAAAATTTGACATTTTTATTGTGCAAAAATTGCAGTACAGGATACCGCGTTGAATCGGCATCCATCGCTCAGCGAGAGCATTTACAGTACATTTATTCACACAAACAAATATACACAATTCATTCACCTGTCCAAACCAGAATCCTCAATAGTCGATATAAACCCATCTCCTTTACCAGCGATACTCAACTCTCTCAATTTAGGAAAACCTCGCGCAGAAACCTAAACAAAAAAAAAACCCAATCAAACACCAAAACCAAACAAACAAAATCTATTTCCACACTTGTAAATGTAAAGGCACGTTAGCAAGCCGAACCGACGTATTCGCCAGACGAAGTATCTCCAAATTCGGACACCCCTCTTGCAATTTCTCGATATTCAGAATAATCACATCTCGATTATTCGTCTGGACGTTCGAAAAATCCAAAGTCCGCAGCCGGGGACATTGTTCCTATCGAATCAAACGCTCAAAACGACATTCCCGCGCCTAAAACGACCCCATACTCACGGAAATGCAATTAAAAATTATCGGAACACCAGTCACGGTGTTGTTAGCCATGGAAAAATAGTCGATATTTTTACCCGATTTACTCATTAAATATTTCAACGAAACATGCGACACTGGATTCACCGCCCTGGAATATTGCTGATGCACAAAAAACATTTTATTTCACTTCCCGAACAAACATTGCGTCATTTTTATCTTACCGCGACGTGCGATAAGTCTATTTTGGACAAATGTACGCAGTTATCGGCCAATAACTTGACATCGGCGGCAGATAACTTTTTGCATCCTGACAGATTGATGTTGGTTAAATGTGGACAGTTTTCGATGACGGCCTGCAAAGTGCACAAATCGAAGATATAGACAAAAAGAATGAGGAGATTTGAGGTTGGATCGGTTACTTTGATTCCTCGGGGTGTGATTGGCACGCCCCATTTGCTTAAATTCAATTCCTTCACGGATTTAAATCGATTTTTGCACAGCCAGATGAATTTCTCTTCGGTTTTCACTTTCGATAAGGACATGTCGACGGTTTCCCATAGTCTGGAGTCGTACGTAGCACGTTTCCATAAGGTACAAACTTTAGCTGCCCTGTTTAAAGAAATAAATGGAAATGAATTACGGGTTTTGGTCGTGAATACCGAGAAATTACAAACGGTTTTAGCCCAAAAATGGATGTTTTTGACCGAAAAATCGACATTTTGGAGCGAAAATCGACATTTTAGACCAAAACAACGACATTTTAGACCGAAAATAAACGTTTTTAGCCCAAAAATCAACTTTTTTCGGTCAATAATCGGCATTGCGACATTACAAGGGTTTAAAACGTCAATGTTTTGTTTAAGACCAAAAATCGACATTTTAGACCAAAAATCGACATTTTAGACAAAAAAATCAACATTTTAGACAAAAAAATCAACATTTTAGACCAAAAATCGATATTTTAAACCAAAAATCGTTTTAGACCCAAATCTACATTTTCGACCAAAAAAACGACATTTTAGACCAAAAATCAACGTTTTTAGCCCAAAAATCAACTTTTTTCGGCCAATAATTGTCATTGCGACATTAAATAGGTCTAAAACGTCTATCTTTTGTTTAAAAATGTCGATTTTTGGTCGAAATTTCTTAGTACTAAGGATACGATTTCCAGGGAGTACCAAACTTTTTTTGTCCCGAGAAATGGGAAATCGAAAATGCCCAAAAAAAAAACAAAAAAAAAACCTTAAATTTTGTTAATTTAAAATAAAAAAAAATGGACGTAACCTTTGCAGAAACTGGACCCCATCGGTACGAATAACAAGTTTAAATATTTTTATAAGAATCTCAGGCGGACTGGCAGTTCCCCAACGACCGGGGGTTTTGGGAATCTCATTTGCGAGACTGTGATTTGTACATAACGTTGTTTTCTGTTTTTTCCCCATTTTCTCGTCCTTCGGCATCCTCTTCTTCCTCTTCTTCGCATCAACCCTAAACAAACCAACCACAAACAGATCAAATAAGCAATTTCCAACAAGTTCTCGCTACTTTGTGATCATTTCCTCAGTCGGCAGTGGAACTACAGCATCTTCTGGCGATGTTTGCGAACCGGGAATGTACATAGCATCCTCCGAATCATCTGAAGGCCAATTTTCTCCATTTACAAAAAATAGGACTTTCTTTTTCGGATCGGTTTTCAACCCCAAAATACCTTTTTCCATGCTAAACCTGCAAAAATACGAAAAAAATAATTAATAATTGAATATTTAATTTAAAAAAGCAATTTTATTTTACCGAAAATGATTGTGGTGTTATAAAGCACTGTAATTTCGCAATAAAAATAAATAAAAATCAAATTTGGACGAATCTCTCAAATGAAGCGCAAATTGCGATTACGACTTCATGTCCATTAATGCGCTTCCTTGCTAATGCCGTTATGTCAATACATTAGGAAATATCGACGAGCAAAAGTGAAAATCTTCACGCTCACTTCGAACGTTGCATAATTGTTGATTCGATCCGTAAAATCATCTTCAGTTCGACGCAAGCTTCTCCAATCCCCAGATGCGAAAATGTAAAAATCGGCTGGGGCTTCTATACAGCGGGGGAATCTCGCGGGTTCTCGCTGAGTCTCGTAGCAAATTGAACCGAGGGAGATGTGGCACGTGGTCGAAACGTACCAATCAGGACGCACTATCGAAATCCAGGATCCAAAAGCACAAGATCCCGCTTTAACCAAGGCGTGATTGTGTTTAAAGTTTTATTTACACCGGTGTTGGAAACGGGTGAAAGAAAATAAGACGATGTCGGACGACGAAGAAACTCCGTTGACGAAGAAGCAAAAAATCGTGCATTTTGGAATGGACGAAGAGGAACCGATCCGGATATCTGGGAAGCCGACAGCGGCCGAAATGAGCGAAGCGCTCAAGATTGGAATCGAGGCCGGGAACATCAATTTCTCCGATGGTAAAAAATACAAAATAAAATTGATTTATTCATATTTAACAACGTTTTTAATTTTTTTTTAGAATATATGGAAATGGAGGAAGACGTGGGGAAAGAAAAACAAATCATGCTCGAAGAATTCGAACGAAGAAAGCGGGTAAAGCGAACAAAACATTTGAAAAACGTTGAAAAAACGTTAAAATAACGTTAAAATAAATGAAAACGTTTGAAAAAACGTTAAAATAACGTTAAAATAAATGAA
>JAQIXU010002588.1:0-11501 GCA_034701245.1 Strigamia transsilvanica
AAATTTTTAGCAGGCTTTCCCGTAACGCAAGGCATAATCCCCTAAAGGGGATTAACGTTCAGTTTCATTGTGTACTGTGCATGTGCGTGGACTTATATAATTGCTGGGGTTAGAACTTTCTGACAATAGTCGAATATGATTGGTCAAATCTTAACGCCATCTGGTGGCGGTTAGTTAAATTAAGGGTGCGCCGTTGTATACATTCGTATACACGCACGGTCTACTGTGCGATTTTTTTTTCTTTGGTATTCGGAAGGTTAATCCCGAAAGTGTTTTGAATATCTTACAGAAACAACAAACATTTTACCAGAGGCTTTTTGATCTTGAGATCATCTTCAGTAGTGATATGATTTGATAAAAACGATTTGTTTGTTTGTTTTGTTAGATATTTTGCGCCATTTGTCATTATCCAACCTTAAATATCACGCTTATGAGATGTTCACATTTGCTATACCTTTATTTGGTTGTATGTGTTGCTTGAGAAACCCTTGGATCGCTTTTGTGTTGGCAGTAGCAATTTGCAAAAAATCATCCACACAAATACTGCTGGCTTTGTTCCATGAGACTTGTCTCGTGTGATCAAAGAAGTAAAACCGTCCTTCAAATTGATGCACGTCGTAATCTAAGGCGAGAGAAAATACGAAAATGCATGCAGTGAACAATGAAATTAATTGCCGTTTTTGGCTCATTCTGACAAGATAAATCAATTAGGTCTATCATAGAGCCGCCTGCTGGTTTCGAATCACTCTAGCCGGATTTGCAACCGTGAAATTGATATTACACACAATGTGTTTATTTGAAATGTCAGACTTTCAACTAAATTTGATATTTGTAACTAAAGGTTTGCTAATTATAACTGAATGGGTTCGAATAATTACGCTATTTCTAAGTAACATGATCGTGATACAAATATCGTGTCGCTTCTGGTAAGGTTCGTGCGGTGAGCTAGAGACGCCCCTGACGAATGGTCAAACTGTAAACTTACATAAGTTAGAGGAAGTTGTTCACACATTGCTGACTTCTTGATAGATCCCGGTTTCAATAAGGTGCCCACTCACTTCCAGGTCCATTACCTTTACATTGTTCACCCAGGTGGTTTGTGGACCGGTGCCAGTCCATGAGGAAGAGGCTGCCGGTCCGCATCAGGCGCTCTGTGACCATGTAAACTTAGTAAGTGACAGCCAAGTACCTTCAACATCAAAACACTTTGGTCCACCATAGTTTGATTTATTATAAACTTGAAAAACCCCATTTAATCTCATGCAATCCAAACTGCGTAAATTTAGGTTGTAGTCTTAATTCTACCAAAATTTCACCGCGATTGCCGGTCCATGATATATTTGGACAAAAAATACCGATCCGCCACATTACATAATTTGAGAAGCGCTGGTCTAAGCACTGGAGTTGCGCGGTATACAAGCCTCTTTGATTTCCTTGGGTGAATCTATAGAGTTACCAGCAGTCTCACGTGTTTGCAGATCCATGAAGGCACCCAAAGGTTGATATATTTCAATTGAGTTTTGTTTTACAATGATGTATATTTCTGTTTATTTGTGATGTTTATTTTAGAAGTTAGAAATCTAGTGTGTTGATTTACTTTTCAATGTGGCCCTTAAAAGCTACCTTACTATCTTTAAGAGTGATGTATCGTACAATACTGCCATCTATGTTTAAATTTTAGAATAAACCCCACTCTGAGGCTTTTACTACAACTAGAGTAGCATAGTGTTAGGCAGGGAAAACCACCCACAAAAAGGACTTAATTCCAAACTCCACTTTGGCCACAATCCGCCAGATGGTGCAAGGGCTAGTTAACAGTCATTGGTTAGACCACAAATTGAGAGATTAAGGTAGTAGGGGAACTGACCCAATCAAGAGTGCCCCTTCATTAATCCGAAGGTGCATTCTGCGATTGTAGGTCAGAAGACCTATAACTATAGCTGTGCGGAACAATTTTGGACACTCAAGACAATTTAGAACACACATTTTAGTTGCTGAGAGCATGAGTGGACATTGTCCACCGTGGCTCCCATTTTCCTGTTGAGAATGACTAGGAATCACTCAATTTCAACCACGATTTGTTCCCGAAGCCGATACCGCAATCACAGAGGGGCATAGCAGATGCATGAATGCCACAGCAGCCGATTGAAGCCTAGCAGACGACACATTTCTGCAGCGAAGCGCAACCGACCGGGTAGCAGAAACCCACTATGCACACAGTTCAATCTGGAGCGAACTTGAGCCGAGAAATTAGTAAAAATGGTCTTTTTAGTGAATTTTAGTGGACTTTCGAGTTGAAACGCAAGACAAAATAACAACCGTGAGTACTGATTTCAATAGCCAGATTCTGATTTAGATTGTAGACGATCTTGTGGGCTGCGTCTCAGTTAACAAGATTTAGATTTCAATAAATGAACTTAGAGTAAATTAAATGATTTGGAACTTAAATTTAGACTTTAATCTTTTCTCTCATACCACTCACACTAGCGAATAGAACATAGAAATGGACATGCATCACTAGTAACCGTTTTATTTTGGTGCTGCATGCTTAGGCCTCCTTTTGGGACTCAAACTACACTCTTAAACACTCTCTGGACTTTTTCTGCTAATTACAACAAAGGTCTCAAGCGCTCCGTGGGTGGATTCAAGAATAACCAGCGGTTTCACGCACTTAGGGATCCATAAGGTTGTAAAGTTCAAGTTATCTTGGCCCTAAGCTGTCAACTTTCTTTGGGACACAGGAGTCACAAACTCCACAAGCCGCTGACTAGCCTGGGTCATGGAACAAGAAAAACGCAAAGATCTTCCGCAAACAGTCGTCAACTATTGTTAACACGAAGCGATTGCCCTTCAAAGACTCAACAGACATTACTTCGAATGGAATAATTGCTGAAACCGACAAATTTAATACTGCAATGCTGAAAAAATGGTTAAAGATTTCAGAGAAAATGTTGTGGTTAATAGCGACTTTATTTATTTCTCAAACACTCACACTGAATCAAATTTTATTTCATCTAACTTATCGTTTAGTATAGCAACCAGAAAAAAAAATTTTAATCCAAATTTGTCTATAAATTGCAACTTACAGTAGAGGTTAAATGACCCTAACCTCCTTGGTGATAAGGAAGTGCCGAGAAGTGCTGAAAGGGAGCGTGTGCACCTTGAACTGATGACAATTTATCTTCACAAACAAAACTCATTGGATCTTTGAGTGTACACTTTTCCGCTAGCCAACACACAGGATCGAGTGTGACGTAGCCGCACATCGCTTCTTTCTCCACTTCGCTGTGGGGACACCAATTTTTGTAACTTATATCGCTCAATGTTCCTTGCCATCGCCAATACACGTACTTCTTGGTATTTATTAATTGGACATACGTTTCTAATCCCACCCAAGCGCCTATAAATGGGATATTGAGAACAATTAAACCGATTAAAAGAGATATATTTTTATCAAAATTAACAACTTACTCATATTCTTGGTAAGAAATATTCGGTTGAAAAAGTCGATTTTAGCGTTGCTGTCGAGTGTGAGCATGTGTTTGTTGTGTTTGGCACACTCATCTCTGGCGTCGTACCAACTTCTTTTTTTGCGATTTTTATTGAACACGAAGTATTCATGTTTTTTGTATATTACAACATCGTAATCAATCGTGTGATTCATTTTCGCTTCACAAATGAAACTTGTAACATCATTTGTTCTCTCACAATTTGAAAACATCCAGCATGCATTTTTATCTGTTGCTTTACCATATGCACAAGGACGGTCTTTTGATTTAATTTCGTTTGGACACCAACTTTCATATTCTATGTCAATGCCGGTGTTGTTCCACCTCCAATACAGAATCTCTTTTTGTGGGTATTTCATTGTATAAGCTTCTGTACCAATCCAATAGCCTAAAAGTTGGAAAATAAATTGAAACTAACACAGATGTGTAACTTAATCACTTAATCACTTTTTCAACTAAATAATTGTATCTTAACATTCTCAGCGTTTGAATAAGTGCTACTCAAACAGTGGTCCGCAGACCGGTGCCAGTCCGTGAGCAAGAGGCTGCCGGTCCGGCACTATCGCTCTGAAACGCAATTTAATATCGGCTTAATAGAGCAATGCTGGGTTACCCGTCCCTAATAACACATTGGACAGAATATGACACCGGTCCACGATGTTACATAATTTGAGAACCACTGTTTAAATGAGATTAAAATTTAAGACAATAAATGTCACATCTGTTGTATTTGTTTGTTTGTGTAGATTTAGCACAAGAAACCAGGGTTTATTCAAGAAGAGAGAAACAAGGGATAGAAGTAAAAGAGAAGGTACTAACAACAACAATAACGTCAAAAGGCAACAGTTTGATAGGCTGACAGATAGATACTTCAGGATTACAGTGATGACAGTGACTCCTGAACATGTGAGTGGTAGGTAACACCATTGCACTATGTCATCAGCATCACATAACTCTACTGTTACTTTGCTTTTTGATTCTATCTCTAATTTGCCTTTCTTACTTACTTATTTTTTATCGGGTTATGTTTATTGGCTCACTAAATTAGCTTACTTTCACACTAAAAAAAATTAAATCTTACACTACTTTTTTGCTGACTTTTTTTTCCTTTTTTACCACTTTTACAAATCCGCACACTAAAAAAAATAAAATTTTAACCACTTCGAATAAAATTTTACCAAATCACTGCACCAATAGTGCTCTTTTGGGCCTAGCTGGACGACCGCGTTTGCGCTTCTCCCCTATAGGTAAATTTTGTGCTTCTATTGGCACAGTGAAATCTCACACCAATCTCCAAAACAATCGAGAAAAAACAGAAAACAGAAAGGTTCTGTTTTTTATCTATGCTGCGCTGCGCTACGCATAGATCCCTCCGCTACGCTCCGGGCTGATTTAGATACATCCCTCACGGGCGGGAAGACATTGCGAAGTATTTGGATACGTAAGCGGGGGAAAATTCGAATAATTGCTGTTGTACGAAAAAGGTTTATTTTAGTGTGTGAAAGTCAGCATTTTTAGGGATCATTTATGTTTTTTTAGTGTGTAAAAAAGTAGTGACTAAAAAAGTTTATTTTAGTGTGAAAGTCAGCATTTTTAGGGACCAACTAATTTATAGCCTTTTCTATCCATAATATACCTTGTTCTTGTGTTTATGTTAATTCTTATTGCTGGTGTCAACACTAGTAATGCAAAACCTCAGAAGCCTACCTTTGAGCACTCTCAAGGTCCCACATTTCTAGGGATCCCATTTCAGTTGATCAATGCCAAAAATAAGAGTGAAATAAAATAAAAGTTTGGGAACATTTGGTTTGATTACATTACTATGAGTGAGGAGTGGGGGGAAAGGTTATTTGGTGTCAGTGCCCAGGGCCCCCAAGTGCATGATGCGCCACTGTATTACCTTAGCATTACGTGTTAGAATTTATCAATTATGCACTTTCTTCATTAACCAAGTTTACATGTTCACAGTTTTTCAGATAAGTAAAAATCCAAACTTTGCTTTTCTAGAAAAATGCATTTGTTTACGTAGTGTTAGTTTTCCAATAAACTTGACGTTGTATGACGTGTTTAAACCTCAATTAAACCTGCGCAGTAATCATCCACAATGACATATGTATTGTGTGCACAACAATGATATGACGTCATCTTTTCTAGAAAAGCAATTAGTGGGCGTTTACATTGCAGTTTGCAATGTGCAAAACTCCTAAATTCTACCTTGTACAATTAGAAGTTAGTTTTACAGATAAGCAGATTTTTTCAGCAAAACTGGTCTGTTTACACAATCAGTTTTTCCTAAAAGCAAAATTCGGATTTTTACATATCTGGAAAATTTGGTACGTGTAAACTTGGTAATTGTCATGATCTCCTTTCTCTGAATAAGACTTACTGGTGATTATGTATTTTGGTTTTTGTCAACGTGTAAATTTTCAATTTATGCTATCTATTTACCGATTTTATAGACAAAAACTCATCTTGTACTTACTTCTAGCCCTCTTTTCCATTTCTGACTTAAGAAAACTAGATAGATGTGCATCGTCAATAGTCACAAGATTATGCTTATTCTTTCGACATATTGCATTTGCTTCTGCTCGGCTTACTGTTCCGTCATAAAAGAAATAGTAGATTCCATTGAACTTAACTTGCCGATAGCGGGAATAGTTTATGCTACTATCTGCGCTTTGGACTGAGATAGTGGTAGGTTGAGGAACTTTGCTGCTGCTTTTGGCGGTGGTAAGTTTGGGATCTTTTCCACTGACTGTGGTGACTTTATGGTTTGGATCTCTGCTACTGCTTGTGGTCGTGGTAAGGTTGGGATCTCTTTTACTGCCTGCGCCCGTGGTAGGTTTGGGATGTCTGCTACTGTCTGTGGTCGTAATATGGTCTGGTTTTATGGTGCCCTGGGGGAGTTTGCTATTGTCAGTAGTCTTGTCATGGTTGGGATCTCTGTCTGGTTTTATGGTACCCTGGGGGAGTTTGCTATTATCAGTGGTCTTGTCATGGTGGGAATCTTTGTCTGGTTTTATGGTACCCTGGGGGAGTTTGCTATTGTCAGTGGTCTTGTCATGGTGGGAATCTTCGTCTGGTTTTATGGTACCCTGGGGGAGTTTGCTATTGTCAGTGGTCTTGTCATGGTGGGAATCTTTGTCTGGTTTTATGGTACCCTGGTGGAGTTTGCTATTGTCAGTAGTCTTGTCATGGTGGGAATCTTTGTCTGGTTTTATGGTACCCTGGGGGAGTTTGCTATTGTCAGTAGTCTTGTCATGGTGGGAATCTTTGTCTGGTTTTATGGTACCCTGGGGGAGTTTGCTATTGTCAGTGGTCTTGTCATGGTGGGGATCTCTGTCTGGTTTTATGGTACTCTGGGGGAATTTGCTATTGTCAGGGGTCTTAGGGGTCTTGCCATGGTTGGGATCTTTGTCTGCGTTTGTGGTACCCTGGGGGAATTTGCTTTTGTCAGTGGTCTTGTTAGGGTTGGGATCTCTATCTGTGTTTATGGTACCCTCGGTTGCTGTAGTGATACTGTTGTCGTCTGCCGTGATAATTGTATCACTGTTATCTTCACAGATAAAACCATCAACATTTCCAAAGTCTCTGTCACATACTTCTGTTTTCCAGCACCCTTCACCTGCGTTTATGTACCCACACCATTCATGCTTGTAGTGCAGATTAGGTTTGTTTGTTTGTGGAGCACACCAATTTTTATATGATAACGCGTGCTGAGTGCTATTCCAATACCATTTGCTTACTGGAATTCCATAGTGCTCAAAACTTTTCAAACCTATCCAGTAATCTAGAAATTCAATGAAATATGAAGAAATAAGAATGTAGACTTTAAAACTACAGTGGAACCTCGCATAACGAGCACCTCGTATAACAAGTAATTCGCATAACGAGCAATGTAAAATGTAAAAAAATGACTCGCTTAACAAGCGAGTTTCGCATAGCGAGTGACGTTCTATTCCCTTATTAGGGGAGTGCCCCTGTTTCACTTAACGAGTGTTTCGCATTAAGAGTAAGAGTCTGGAACGAATTATGCTCGTTATGCGAGGTTCCACTGTAGTTCGAAAATTAAAACACCAACTTGTTTTTCGTTTTTTGACTTCGTTCATCATCTCAATAGATAATTGCTCATCATCAATGTTGGCTAAAATGTGGTTGTTATTTTTACAAATCTTGTGAGCGTCAAAAAAACTAACTCCTTTTTTATCATAAAAATGGAAGGGTTTGCCGTGCAAGTCTTTCGAACCTGCAGGTTTGACAAACTTATCTTCGCAAATAGTGTAGCTTGGAACATTATCAGAAACAAATCGCCAACATTTGTCTTTGCTTAACACACTGACCCAGCGGTTTGGTTTCTCCAGTTCGTTTGCACACCAATCTTGGAAAACCAATTCTTCTATAGGGCTATACCATGCCAGGTCGTCAGTTCCTGCGGAATGCTGTGGATTTAAGCTTACTCTCGAAAAAGCCATTATACCTAGCCAATAGTCTGCAATAAAAAACCTACTAGTTTTGACCCATTTCTTTAATTGGTTATAGTTTTTCTTACCTTTATCTTTGTGAGTTACTTTTTTAAGGAAATCATTGACTGATTTTGTGTTTGCATTGACAATTTGCAAACCTCTTTCCATACACATACTAACACCAGCTGACCAAGTGAGTTTTCTTGAGTGGTCCAAATAGTAAAAACGATCTTCGAACTTTATGGCATCAAAAGTGAGGGAAAAGACACAATTTTTTACCATAATTATGAAGATTAATTGCAGATGGAGTCTCATTTTAGCTTCACTTCGTCAACAATTATACAATTTCTAATGGTTTCGAATAACCAGTCGGATGTACAGTTTATAGAGAAATGTGAGCCTGAAACATTCTCAAATTTATGTACGACCAGTTGAATGAAGTGTTTTGTAACAGTTGTTTTATAAAAATATTTTACCACTAGTGACGTAATGGTAGCAATTAACTCTTGGAGGCATAACGAAAAATTTTATACCATTTTGGCATAAGCCCTTAGCTAATTGCAGACAATTTTTAGGTCCATAAGTTTGTCCCAGACATGCATTTTCAATTCTAAATATCCCAATATGCTCAGATATGCGCATCTTATTTTGCTATTCTCAATATCTATATTTTTCTCTATTTCTCTAAATAACAACACTTATGTTAATTTACCTGTGCTCTTGGATCTCTATGTTTGATACCGGGCCGGTCTATTAGCTATAGGTTAGAGATGCACTTCTATTAATAGCTCACAACAATTGATCACCTCCCTTCCCTCTCACAAATTAATTATGCACACTGTAGTTTGGTCCAGTTGACCATGTGATTCTACAGTATAAAACCACTGACTCAACCCAAATTCTACACACTTTTTTGGCTCTAGAGTGCAAGAGCGACAGCTCTACTCTTCAGTTCGGGGTATATACACTCACCCCTCGTTATACGGCCGCTCTTTATACGGCATTTCGCTATAACGGCCTTAGGAAAGTATGGCAATTTTCGATTCACGGCCCACAATGTTTCGTAGATACGGCCAAACATCGGGAAATTCCATAACGAATCAGGGGGAATTGCCCCTGATTCGTTATACAGCATTTTGTTTTACAGCCAACTTTTCCGGAACTTATCTAGGCCGTAAAGCAAGGGTTGAGTGTATATCCCAAGAGAACAGTATGATTAGGTTCCTCCAATGAGAATCTTATGACGTCATTAATTAGGAGGTATGGGATGCTATGTCATTACCCAATGATATAAATATCGCAGTGGCTATTTCCACTGAAAATTCAGTGGAAATAGCACACAGGCTATTTCCACTGAAAATTTTAAAATTGGAATTTTTTCAATGAAAAAGTTAATAAAAGTGAATAAAAACAGACTTTTCAGATGTAGTTTTTGCTCCTCTATCCGCTGAAATCATTAGTTTTAGGATTAAATCAAGTTCAAGTGGTGTTTTTAATGTTTTACGGCAATGCGGACACGGACAGACACAAGACAGACAATCTACCGTGGCGCCACCGTGCGGATGCCGTAAACAAAGATGGACGCCCGAAACTGTTTTTAATTCGTTTTGAATTCGTAAGGAAAAATTATAAAAACGGACAGATTTGAATAGGTTTAAAAAGTCCCTAAGGTGAAATTGCGCGCTCTTTTCAATGGACTGATTTGTTTTTCGATTGGACTTATAGATTTCTTTTTAATTGCGAAAAAACGATGTTTTTTGGGTTTTTTTTGGCATTTTTGACCACAAGAAATAGGAAATGAATAAATCTGATAACATTTTTGAATTTCTACGGGTTTTTTACCCTAGGTGATACAAAATCAAATTTTATTCATTAAATAGCAACTTATTAATGACATTTGTGCAGTTTTTAATTTATGCAATCAACCGGTTTTTTTTTTTTACTTTTTTCGACATTACAAAGGGTTTGAAAAATTCTGTAACTAGAATCAGTGGAAATAGTCCCCTGAAATCTCAGTGGAAATAGCCTGTGTGCTATTTCCTCTGAAATATCAGTGGAAATAGCCTGTGTACTATTTCCCCTGAATTTTCAGTGGAAATAGCCTGTGTGCTATTTCCACTGAAATTTCAGTGGAAATAGCCTCAGCCTATAAATATACTTGTATACACCCAACTCTCGTTATACGGCCGCTCTTTATACGGCGTTTCGCCATGACAGCCGTGTGCCATTATGGCTAAATTTTGATATGCGACCTAACATTTTCGATATATACCTAACCCTCGATATAGGGCCGAGATACGTTCCTGGAAAGTAGGCTGCAAAGCGAAATGCCATATATGGAATCAGGGGCCGTTTTCCCTGATTCGTTATGGAATATCCCAAATTTTTGGCGGTAACTCGAAACTGTTAGGCCATAAATCAAAATTTAGCCATAAAGGCACAAGGCCGTTATGGCGAAATGCCGTATAAAGAGCGGCCGTATATCGAAGGTTAGGTGTACGGCCAAAAAGTCGGGAAATTCCCTAACGAATCAGGGGAAACAGCCCCTGATTCGTTATACGGCATTTCGCATTGCGGCCGACGTTCCAGGAACGTATCCCAGTCGTATATCGAGGGTTGGGTGTATTTATTTCTATATATAATATTCATGAGAGCATTATACTGTATAATCATTATTCATCATGTTAGTTACTCATTTCGTTATTTATAACCTTTATTCAGTTTATCGAATACATTACGTTAATTCAAATATGGCGCGTGACAAAGGTACAACGCACCCTGGTGACAGGATTGTTAACTAGTAGAGTAGTTTTACTTATACTTATACTCTGATTTAATTGGCTGAATAAACAGACGTTTATTCTAAACATTTGTAACTCAGGAAGTTTACTATAGTAAACTTCCTTTTTGACCAGTGCCGGATTAACCCATGTAGGGGCCCTAAGGTCGGCAAAATCTCGTGCTGAACAACAAAATCTTGATAAACCAATTTTATTAAACAAAACAAACATTGATGAACAATATGTGATGTTTGATGATTTGATATTTCTCAAAATTTGTCGAAATTTGGGGAGTTCTTGTTGAAATTTTTCAAAAATTCGTTGCGCATATTCATACACCGATTTTTTGACAATTTTCAACAAAAACTGGCAAAACTCGACGAATTTTTGACAAATTTCAACAAAAACTGGCATTATCGAGGACCCCTAAAAGGCGGGGTACCCATAGGCCAAGGCCTTTTTGGCTTAATGGGTAATCCGGAACTGGGTTTAGTTGGGGTAAAGATGGGCGCGGGCATTTAAACTCACCAATTTGATCCACTTTTTCGAGCCACTCACGAGGAATAATTTCATTGAATTTGTGTACGCTCGGAAACTGACACTAGGGGATTTTATTTCGTTGTTTTTATTAATTGCAAAGTGTTTTTGAATGTAATTTTAATTTTTTTTTTCCCTGTTTTTGGTGTTTGAATTGCGGATTTATCACGGTCGTAGATTTTGTTTTAAAATTATTAATCGCGAGTTGGAAC
>JAQIXU010002589.1:0-11500 GCA_034701245.1 Strigamia transsilvanica
TTTTATAAGCAATTTACAAATTACCGTATACAATGTGTGGTATATCAAGATTGATTGAACTTGGTCAGTGGAAAATCTTAAGTAGATTGATAAAGTACAATAATGTATGTCAGTACTGTTCCTGCCATCTAAATAACCAATAAAAGAAGTTAATTTCAAGCAACACAATACCAGAAACAGTGGTGCATCATGCTACTTAGGAGCTAGGACGAATTAACTATTAGGAAAATGAGGCTTAAGCTGCAAAAGCAGCAAAAGTAGAACTATTCTGCAAAAGAATAACTTTTGCAGAGAAGTCTATTGATCTGTTGATACTCCACTACCAAGATGTTCCGTAGCGGTCCGCAATAGACGTTGTATTCATTGCACAACAAACTTTGGCATCCCAAAGTTAGCCAAGTTTTTATTTCATTTCATTCTTATTTTTTACATTGATCAACTGGAATGGGGCCCCTAGAAATGCGCCCACACGAAGATGCACCTTTAACGAGAGGGATACGACATAGGGGTAGAATCTTCAACATCCTGTATGATTCCACTTGGGAATCTAGAATCTCAGGATTTGGCCAAAATCTCACAAAATTTAGTGAAATTCCGATCTGTGGAATCTTATAAATCCTAGGAATCTCATACACATTTTTCACCAATGTCGTACCCCTCGGCCTTTGACCAGAAACTTACGCTGAGAAAACTTGAAGCGTTTAGTATAAATAACCCGGATACGTTTATGCCAACGCTTGTATTTATAAGACGATCATTCAGGAGCAAATAGTTGACATAATAATTCATCTGTAGAAACAAACACTGGATTAATGCCCCGGTGAATTCATGGGCTTAAAAACATACCTGATCTGAATGAGTAAATTCATTCGCTGGTTGCGATACAGTTAAAGTCACCAATCTTTCGCCTAATTTATGAGCCTGAAAAGGAAAACAAGTTGAAAATCCATCCACTTGTTTGGCTCATACCGTATTACCCCGCTTTAAGCGGCATGCCACTTAAAGCTGGGTAATGTGGTATGTTTTCTGTAAGATTGTACCTCGGTATGGACTAGTGTTGCCATCTTAAACAATGTAACCATCAGCCACAACAGTCTGACTATGTCAGCCACATACCCAACCAAAAACAGCGTTGAATTGCCTTTGATCCACAAAGCTCTCAGATCAAAACAAAGATACAGAATGAATCCAAGAATCCAAAACACAAGCAATGGCGACCAGAGATTACTCAATTCTTCAACCACTTCACACGCTTGTTGGTGCTGCTTTCGGTATTGCGACAAGTCAAATCGCGTCAACTGCTTGCCGCTTTGCAGAAGCTTTTCTAGTTTCGAATTCAACCGGTGAAATCGAAAGTGGATCATATGACACAAATGGGCGCAGAAGCAGACCGAAATATTGACAAACTCCGCTGAAACCAGGAAAACGATCACAAATTCCAGCACAATTATTGCCCTGGTGAAGTCCAAATGGTTTTCCGCCGGTCGAAGACCGAAAAAGTAAATACCGGCGTACACATACGTGACGTTGGTGTCTTGCATGATTACATCAACGGTTGAGCAGAAAGTTTCCACAATGCACAGCGCAAAAGAGCCACCAAAAGTGACTAAACACCATATCAACACAGTCTTGGAGTGCTGAGGCTTCCTATTCAACTGATCGGTAGCATTGCTAAGCAGCTCAGCTATTTCAAATCTCTTCCTGTACAGTGCTAGCAGATTAATGACAGAAGACATGGTGCTGACTAAGAGAGCGGCATAGAAACTCAGCTGGGTAATGGAGAATGAAATTGCAAAGTTGTAGGACATGGAAACCAATTGGTGGATGAATATAACCACCTGGACCAATGCCAGTGTTACCATGATGACTCTGCTGCGTCCATTTATATTGCCGGTGTAGATATCCAAGCCGAAGACACCGAATAAACACTTCCAGAATGTTTTCAACCTTTTTGTGTACAAATTAGCTCCATCTGGTTTTGGTTCGGTCAAGTGCTCATAGTTGAATTTGTTCAGCATTTGTTTTGCTGGCCTCTTGGGCTGGTTGTAGTTTGCTGAGTGAGGTGGGAAATTGATATTCTTCGATGATTTAAGGGAGAGATTAGGAAAATGCAACGCTAGTATAATGAAATTGCGTTACACATAAATTATTCGTTGATACTGTCGTTACGGCAACATTGTTTTATCGATTCACCGTAAGGAAACACTCCATGTTTGTTTTGGTAATGACTTGGTGCAGGAGATCTTTGAAGGATATCAAGTATTGATGATTATTGCAACTTGTATAGTTAACTACAACTGAACTTACTTTGTGCAGGTGAATACACATAAAGACCCCTTTGCAGACACTTTACTTAAGTGCTTTGGTAAAGAACAATAATGTATGTCAGCACTGATCCTGTCATCTACAAGCGATAAAAGAATTAGCCTGAATCTACACGTGCCGCAAAGTGGCACATTCCGGCTTTTTCGTGGCGGACTTACAATATCATCCAGAGCCGCTGTTAACTTTAATACAGAGCTAGGAAGCTAAAATTACCTAAATACTATCTCCTTGTCTTTCTTTACATGAGAGTTCATACATGATTGGGGTTAGCCCGTTACTAAGTTCCCCGTAATGAAGGCCGCCCGTGCATTTCGGCTTTTTTCGTGTTCAACTTACTGTATCATCCAGAACTGCCGTTTCACACATGCAGAGCCAAGAAGCTAAAAACTACCTAAATACTGTGTCCTTGTCTATCTTTAAGTGAGAGTATGTCCATGATTGAGGCTAACTTACCCCTAGGTTCACCCTAATCAAGACCGCCCACCACCACTTTGTGTCGCAGTGGCCCTGACAATAACTTTAAACTTACAGCAAGAAAACTTGAGGCATTAAGTAGAAATAGTCCAGAAACTGTTATTCCCACACGGGTAGAGTTTAGGCGCTGGTTTAGAAGTAGATAGTTGACATAATAGGTCATCTGCAATGCCAAAATGAAATAAACCCTGAGTTCATTTAAAAGACGTAGGTGGACGTTGGACATGAATTATGGGTAATACTTGATTTGCATGAGTCGATTCACTAACTGGTTTTGATAAGGTCAATGTAACAATATTCTCTCCTAATTGATGAGCCTGGAAATGAAAATATTCTCCAATTTATCACATATTGTGTGTGATTTGTCAGTAAGTTAATTTTACCTCAGTATTAACTAGTGATGCCATTTTAAACAATCCAATCAACAACCACAATTGCTTTACAATGTCAAGTGAATATCCAATCAGAAACAAAATTGAATTCGATTTCCACAAAGCCCTCAGATCAAAGAGCAGACTCAGTATGAATCCCAGGAGCCAAAACACAATCAATGGTGACCAAAGACCACTCAATTGTTTGACAACTTCGCATGCATCTTGATGTTGCCGGCGATATTGATGCAATTCATAACTGGTCAATTGCTTCCCACAGGTCAAAAGCCGATCAACTTTCGCATTCAACCGGTTAAAGCGAAAGTAACTAACATGGCACAAATGAGTGAACAGACAGACAGAAATATTGACAAATTGTCCACACACAAGCAATACAATGAAGAATTCAACAGAAATTACAGTCCTAGCAATATAAAGGTGATTTTCAGCTGGGGTAATATTGAAGAAATACACAGCAGAATAAGTCTGGATACCTTTGGTGTCCTGAAAAACTATATCAACCAGTGTACTCACTGTTTCTCCAATGGACATTGCAAATAAGCCAAGACATGTGATCAGAGTGCACAGCCATACTTTCCTTGTGGCTTTGGGTATGTCGTTCCATTGGTCAATGGTGGTGTTAAGCAATTTAGCCACTGCAATTCTCTTTGAGAACAAGGTCCACAAACTACACACAGAAGAGAGAGTTCCTACTAAAAGAGTGGTGTAGTAGGTAAGCTGCACAATTGGAAATCCAAAGGCAAAAGTGTGTAGGATTGCAAGAAATATGTGGAGGATAACAATCAACTGAGCCAATGTCAATAATATAAGGAGGAATTTTTTGCCACCTGACACATTTCCTTTGTATACATCTATGCCATATGTGCTGAATGCACACTGCCAAAGGATTTTCAATCTTTCTCTGTATACATTAATTGGTTTGAGGCTCCATGCTTGATTCAAGTGGTTGAAGTTGTGTTTCTTCTGCATTTGTGTTCAGTCTCTCCAGAAGACTTGCTTTTGGACTGACTTCAAAAAGGTGAATGTGGGCAGAAAATTATTGGCTATTATTGTTGTTATGGTTATGGATAACTATTGCATCAGATGGAACTGAAACTTGTCAATATTTGTATAGTATGTCCATTTTATATTGATGGTAAATAAAATATTTTGCTAACACAAGATGTTTATGGATCGTACTTAAACATTTATACAATCAATTTAGCATTTCTGTGAAAGTTATTTTTGTATTTTTTGTGTGTGATCCATTAGTGTTATTAAAAACCACTCTGGTATAATTCATCACATGTATTTCATACACATTATAAGTTATAGTTAATTGATTTTGACCACAAATATTTGCAATGTAATCAAAATCTCTCTTCCTGTGGCTGATGGTTTGTCAAAGTAGACCATGATATACGACATAAAATGTTAAACAACGTATACTTTGTGTGAATTTCAGGTTAATTACACCAAAAGTGGGTAGTAAACAAACTTAATTGATTATAATATTACAAGAGATTAGCTTCTGTTGGAAGTACATAGTACATCATTCTGTTGTGTATGTGTGTCAGCGGGTCAGTTTTCGATATCGATTGTTTTTCTCTCTCTCAAGTGCATACGCTTCTGCAAGGCAGGGCCCCACCGAGGGAGTTTGGCCACTTAAACTGGTAAAAAAACTTTTTTTTTACAATTATGCAAATTGCCGGAACAATTCACCAACTATTTAGGAATAATTAGTGTCACGTGATTTTAAATGGGACCGTATAGCTGTAGCGGTCCGGAACAACCGAAACACTTCGCGACAATTTATGTGTAAATTTAATTTAAATTTTTTCTGCATGACGGGAAAGTCCATTTGGACCCCTGCGCTCTCAACCCAATATTTGCGAAAATCCAACGAAAATTTTGCGCCTGCTCCGTGTCGCGCCAGTTATGAGTCCCATTTTAAATGCAACAAAGTATAATATATGGAGTGAGGAAATTGAAAATATAATAAATGAATTGACTTACATTTTCAGAATATATAGGATTTTGGGCTAGGAGCACACCGTCCACTCCAGAACAGCAGTAAGAAAGTGAAGCAAAGATGGGTTACTGTCAGCCAATGAGAAACGATCATGCGGCCACATGATCAATTCACATCACATGACCACGATTCAAATTGTAGTATAGAGAAACAGACAGAAAATTTAATCAGTTCAGACATTTCCAAGTTTACAAAAATAAAATACAGTTCAGCAGTGGTGACATTTATTTAGGGTTACCAGATGCGAAAATGCAAAAGAAAAGCAATCACCAAAGGTCATTTGAATTTCTCTCTTTTGAGATTAGAGATTGAAATGTGAGGGGATTATATTTACTGTTCATACTATTTTTGTCAAATGAATAAATTTCTTGCTGCACTGTAAACATTGAGCTAACTTCCTTCCTTCCTTTAAAAGCGACACCTCGATGAAACCGATCGCCAACAGCCACACAATTTTTCCATGCATTCAGCATTCTCATTTAAATGGGTTATGGAATCTCCGAGCAGTTTAGTTATTGCAATTCTTCTGTTGCCCATCAATCACAGATTAAAGACTGACATGCTGCTGCTGACTATGAGGCCGGAGTAGTAGCCAAGTTTGCTCGATGTGGACTCCAGTGCGACGGTGTTGGTGAAGCAGACAACGTAATGCGTCAGAATGGCCATTTGGAGTATTGACAATACAATCAGAGTGGTTAGTTTTCTTCGAAGTATTTTGTTGTCCATGGACAAGTCTATGCCATACTTACTTTGTGCAGGTGAACACACATAAAAACGCCTTTGCAGACACTTTACTTAAGTGCTTTGGTAAAGAACAATAATGTATGTCAGCACTGATCCTATCATCTACAAGCGATAAAAGAATTAGCCTGAGTTTACACGTGCAGCAAATAAGTGGCACATTCCGGCTTTTTCGTGCCGGACTTACAATGTCATCCAGAGCCGCTGTTAACTTTAATACAGTCAGAGCCAAGAAGCTAAAACTACCAAAATACTATGTCCTTGTCTAGCTTTACATGAGAGTGCAGACATGATTGGGGTTCGCCCGTCACCAAGTTCCCCCTAATTATGGCCGCCCATGCATTTAGGCTTTTTCATGTTCAAATTACTGTATCATCCAGAACCGCCGTTACACGTAGGCAGAGCTAAAAACTACTTAAATACGGTGTTCTTGTCTATCTTTATGTGATAGCGTGTTCATGATTGGGGCTAACTTGTCCCTAGGTTCAGCCTATTAAGACCGACCACTACCACTTTGTGTCGCAGCGACCCTGACATTATCTTTAAACTTACAGCAAGAAAACTTGAGGCATTAAGTAGAAATAATCCAGAAACTGTTATTCCCACATGGGTAGAGTTTAGGCGCTGGTTTAGAAGTAGATAGTTGACATAATAGGTCATCTGCAAAGCCAAAATAAAACAAACCCTGAGTTCATTTAAAAGATGTATGTGGACGTTGGAAATGAATTATGGGTAATACTTGATCTGCATGAGTAAATTCACTAACTGGTATTGATAAAGTCAATGTAACAATATTCTCTCCTAATAGATGAGCCTGGAAATGAAAATATACTCCAATTTATCATACATTGTGTGTGATTTGTCAGTAAGTTAATTTACCTCGGTATTAACTAGTGATGCCATTTTAAACAATCCAATCAACAACCACAATTGCTTTACAATGTCAATTGTATACCCAATCAGAAACAAAATTGAATTCGATTTCCACAAAGCCCTCAGATCAAAGAGCAGACTCAGTATGAATCCCAGGAGCCAAAACACAATCAATGGTGACCAAAGACCACTCAATTCTTTGACAACTTCACATGCATCTTGATGTAGCCGACGATATTGATGCAATTCATAACTGGTCAATTGCTTCCCACAGGTCAAAAGCCGATCAACTTTCACATTCAAACGGTTAAAGCGTAAGTAACTAACATGGCACAAATGAGTGAACAGACAGACAGAAATATTGACAAATTGTCCACACACAAGTAACATAATGAAGAATTCAACAGCAATTACTGTCCTAGCAACATAAAGGTGATTTTCGGCTGGGGTAGCATTGAACAAATACACAGCAGCATATGTCTGGATACCTTTGGTGTCCTGAAAAACTACATCAATCAGTGGAATCACTGTTTCTCCAATGGACATTGCAAATAAGCCAAGACATGTGATCAGAGTGCACAGCCATACTTTCCTTGTGGCTTTAGGTATGTCGTTCCATTGGTCAATGGTGGTGTTAAGCAATTTAGCCACTGCAATTCTCTTTGTGAACAAGGTCCACAAACTACACACAGAAGAGAGAGTTCCTACTAAAAAAGTGGTGTAGTAGGTAAGTTGGACAATTGGAAATCCAAAGGCAAAAGTGTATATGATTTCAAGAAGCATGTGGAGGAGAACAATCAACTGAGCCAATGTCAATACTACCAGGAGAATTTTTTTGCAACCTGACACATTTCCTCTGTATACATCTATGCCATATGTGCTGAATGCACACTGCCAAATGAATTTCAATCTTTCTTTGTATACATTAATTGGTTTGAGGCTCCACGCTTCATTCGAGTGGCTGTAGTTGTTTTTCTTCTGCATTTGTGTTATGTCTCTCCAGAAGACCTGTTTTTGGACTGACTTCAAAAAGGTGAATGTGGGCAGAAAATTATTGGCTATTATTGTTGTTATGGTTATGGATAACTATTGCATCAGATGGAACTGAAACTTGTCAATATTTGTATAGCATGTCCATTTTATATTGATGGTAAATATAATAGTTTGCTAACATAAGATGTTTATGGATCCTACATAAACATTTATACAATCAATTTAGCATTTCTCTGAAAGTTATTATTATTTTTTTCATGTGATCCATTAGAGTTATTAAAATCCACTCCTGTATAATTCATCACGTGTGTTTCATTCTTATTATAAGTTATAGGGAGTTTGGCTACTTGAACTGGAGAAAAATTTCACAAACTATTTAGAAATAATTAGTGTCACGTGATTTTAAATGGAACCGTATAGCTGTCGCGGCCCGGAACAAGCGAGACACCGCGCGACAATTTAGGTGTAAATTTAACCGAAATTTTTTCTGCATGGCGAGCAAGTCCATTTGAACCCCTGCGCTCTGAGCCCAATATTTGCGAAAATCTAACTACATTTTTGCGCTTGCTCAGTGTCGCGCCAGTTCAGAGTCCAATTTTAAATGCAACAAAGTATACAAGTAATATACGGAGTGTGGAAATAGAAAGTATAATAAATGAATTGACTTACGTTTACAGAATATACAGGATTTTGGGCTAGGACCACACTGTCCACTCTAGAACAGCAGTAAGAAAGTGAAGCAGAGATGGGTTACTGTCAGCCAATGAGAAACAAGTATTCAGCCACACGATCAATCCACATCACATGACCACGATTCAAATTGTAGTATGGAGAAACAGACATAGAAAATTTAATCAGTTCAGACATTTCCAAGTTTACAAAAAATAAAATACAGTTCAGCAGTGGTGACATTTATTTAGGGTTACCACATGCGAAAAGGCAAACGGAGGACAATCTAGTCCAAAATCAATTGAAAAGGAGGACATTTCAAAAGAAACCATCATCTAAGATAAAAACTTGTACTAAGTACTACGAAAGAAAACATTAAGATAATCTTATAACATAAGAGTTAGTAGTGATACCACCTATTTATAGCCTAAATAGGCAGCTCCAAAAAGTAGGCCTAAATTTTAGGCATGTTTTTCAGAGCTGCCTATTTTTGACAAAAGTTGTTCGGTTTGTAACACATACAGTAATTGTAAAACCAGTAACTGTTACAGTCACAAAATATGAAAGAATTTCTGCAAATACTGTAGTATTATTGTTTCACTTCTCACATGTAGCACAGCCAGATTTCAATAACACTACGACTATATTGTGTACACTGTCTGGTATTGCCGGGTTGACCGGTCGATCTTTACATTTGAAAGTTGGTGCATCACCCGTTGAAATTAAATGTTCAAACTTTGGGCTATGTATGTGTCTACATTTTATATATTGACATTTAACAACCACATTTGAGAAAACAATACATTCTACGCAGCATTTTGAAGCCGCTAGAACTGAAACTGATTCAAGACACTTAAGAAGACTGATACAACACAATGACATAAGTCAGCACTGTTCCCGCCATCTAAAAAAAAAAATCAATGTTATCTCCTTTGACTTTTCAATTAATACAATTATCAAACTCACACTAAGAAAACTTGAAGCATTCAGCAAAAATAATCCAGAAGCATTTATCCCTATACGTGTGTTGAGAAGCCGCTCACTTAAAAGCACGTAATTAACATAATATCGCATCTATTTACACAATACAAATATAAAAACAACAAACTGAATCAGTACAGTAAGCAAATCTTTCATGATTCACACAGCTCACTTGATCAGAATTCCTATCCGTACTTGCCGGTTTCAATATAGAAAATGTCACTAATTCCTCAGCTAATTTGTGGGCCTAAAATCAAAAATTTATGAAATGATATAAAATACACTGCACAAAATAGATTAGTTCGCGCCCGGTGTCTTGATGCTAAATTCGAACTGCGCATCCCATTCTGCGCAAACGATTTTCTAATTCCAGTTCATATTTATCAAGATTAAGCTTAATATTCGGCCAAATAATGCTAAACAAATGGAAGAAAACAACAATATTTCAATACCATGCCATAAATTACCGGTACATTGTTGTTTTTTTACATTATTTAACATTTTTAGGCCTAATCTTAGGTTAAATTAGAACTGGAATTAGAAAATTGTCTGCGCAGAATGGGATGCGCAGTTCGAATTTAGCATCAAGATACCGGGCGCGAACTGTAGTGTAAATCAATATTTAAAATAGTATTTCAAAAATACTATTTTATTTTATTTTCAAAATAACTTGTATAAGATATTTCCATAAGGAAACTCTTGGCCCACTTACCTCGACATTTACAAGCGAAGCCACTTTAAACAAGCCAATCAACAACCACAACTGTCTTACAAAGTCAATAGTAAACCCAACCATAAACAACGGCGAATTCTTCAACCACAAGGCTCTCAAATCGAAACACAAGCTGAGTATGAACCCAAACAGCCAAAACACAATCAACGGCGACCAAAGACGACTCAACTCTTGCGTAGTTTCGCAAACATACTCGTGTTTCTTGCGAAACTCTGCCAAATCAGCACTGCTCAATGGCTTGCCACTCCTCAACAGACGTACAAAATCAACATTCAACCGCTTAAACCGGTAGAAAACCATCTGACACAAATAAATAAAGAAAGACACAGATATATTGACAAACACTCCAGCCAACAACAATATAATGAAGAACTCCAAAGCAATTATAGCTCGAGCAATGTACAAATCTTCTCTTGCAAGACCAACACCAAACAGATAGACATTCGTGTAGTTCACTATGACAGCGTCGTCTTGCGTCAAAACGTCGACAACTGCGCTCAGCATTTCCACAAAGCTCAGCGCAAACAAACACACACAACTGGCCAATGACCACCACCACATCTTCCTCACCCCTCCAGTGTTCTGCCGCATTTGCTCGATGGCATTGTGCAGCAATTTGGCCAGTCCGAAGCGCATCCTGTACATGGCCCACAGATTGTAGACCGAAGTGAACGAACTCACGATCAGAGTGGCGAAGAAACTCACTTTGGCTATCGACAGCTCGACCGCGACGGTGTACATGATGGACACGGTGTGGTGGAGTAAGATGACCAGCTGGATGACGGTCATCACGGCCATGATGGCCTCCCTTTTGCGCGACACGGTGTAGCTGTACACGTCGAAACCGTACGCTAGAAATGCACTTTTCCAGAGGAACTTCAACCTGGCTGCGTAGACTGCGTTGCGGCGTGGCGGTTCGGATGTTTGAAATGTTGTTTTCATTATGAATAAATTATTCAAATTCAATTTGTTGAGCATTTTTTTTCTTGCTCCGTGAGAGGTGTCTGGTCGGGATGCAATTTTTACAACGTTTTGCGTGCTGATTGACGATCAAATGGCAATGTTTTGCAGCCTTAATTGTGTACATAAACTTTTTTGTTGACATGGTTAATGGAGTCGAACTAGGACATCAATTATATTTAATGTACTGCTATATAATTAGATAAACGACAGTGTTGAAATATTACACACTTGTTATTACTATCACTTAATAGCAATTTTCCTGTTTTTATTCGGTGTGGGATATAAAAGGTTTGTAAGTACAGGTGAATGTGTCAAGTGCCACAAATTTATTATATTGCCTCATCG
>JAQIXU010002590.1:0-11498 GCA_034701245.1 Strigamia transsilvanica
GTAAAGAGTCCCATATGGGTATTAATTGTACATAATTGTTTACTGTCGTCATCCAACTCCAGTTGGTTGTAAGCAGACGTCATGTCCACTGTAGAATAAGTTTCCCCTCCGGAGAGTTTGGCCGCAACATCCGCGAACAGCGGGAGTGGATAGGAATTTGGTAGCACCGCCTTGTTGACTGTACGGTTGTAACATCCGGCGAGTTTGAGCATGCCGTCGGATTTCTTCACGTGCATCACCGGTGTCGCCCATCGGGAGGAAGCAACAGGTGTGATAATGCCTAACGACTGCAGGCGTTGCAGCTCAACCTCGACGGCAGGCCTCATCGACAGCGGCACGGGGTACGCTTTTAGGAAGATGGGCGTCACGTCTGGATCGACATCTATGCGCACCTTGGACACGTTGTAGCGCCCAATCTCGTCGCGAAAAACGGTCGAATGCAAAGCGACCATGGAAGTTTTGTCGGTCGTCGGTGAAGCATCCGTTGCAGCGGTCAGGGCGTGAACGTCTGCACCCATCAGTGTGCCGGCAATGGATAGCAAGCCGAATGCTTGCATCCAATCTCGTCCGAGCAACGGCACATGGCCGTGAGTAGCCACACGGCCGTGAGTAGCCACACAGAGCGGAAGATTGTAACCACGGCCGCGGTGGAGCACGGGAACTTCGCAAACCCCTTCCATTGGAAGTGGGTGTCCGTCATACGTCGAAATCTTGGTTGGAAGGGGCTGCAATGGAAAATCAAAAAAAAAATTATTATAAGTTTTTAAATTCACAAATGTGGCCCCTGCGCCGGTATCTATTTCCATCATCAGGTCGACACCGGCAATGTGGACTGTCATGATGAGTGGTTTGGCTGGTGTCACTTGAACTCCGTGGACAGCGGTTGAAGAATCCGAATTAATGAAGTAGAACGGCACTTCAGTCGGTGAGACGAGCATGTGGATGCTGGCCGGCCTGGGAGCCGACATACAAACCGGCTTGATGTGGCCTTTTTTGCCACAAGCGTTGCATGTCGCCTCACGATGACGGCAGTCGGATCGGCGGTGGCCAGTGGAGCCGCAAGACAAACACTTGGTGGACCAGCTTGATGGCTTACTGCTTGTAGACTGCTTGGAGTGGTGACCGGAGCGTTGTGAATCGCGTTGCAGACGTTTGGAATTGCCCTTGGAGCTGCGGCGTCGATTCCCATTCGAATTGTTGCTGTTGCTGTTGGTCAGTTGGTTGATGGTTGACTTGGCTGGTCCATCTTGGAGACCGGTGACTTCACGCATGGTCAATTCCATCAGCACGGCCGTATTCAGCGCTTTTTCAAATGTAATTTCTGTTTGGGCGAGTAACGCGCGTTGTACGTTGTCGAGTCGTAACCCAGTGAGAAATTGGTCGCAGAGGTGACCATTCAGCTGTTCCTTAAAATCACAGTGTTTTGTGAGCGCCTGGAGCGCAACTGCAAATTCAGAAACGGACTCGGTCGGCCCCTGTTTGCGAGCACGGAAGCAGAATCGTTCTGCGGGTACAAGCGGCGTTGGACGTTGGTGTTTTTGCATCAATTTGGTGATGGCATCGAATGTCTTGGTGGATGGCTTTGCTGGGGAAGCCAGGTCCGAAATTCGTTTGAATGTGGTCAATCCAACGCATGCCAGAAGGACGTGGACCTTCTGCTGGTCGTCAGTAATTTTATTGCATGCGAAATAACTGTCCATTTGGTCAATATAAACATTCCAGGGGTTGTATACTTGGCGCCCAAAAAATTAAGCGCCAAATTAAATACATACTTCTGATTAACCGCCGAAAGTAAAAATAACCAGAAATTGAATAACCGCCAAATTTAAAACGACAAATGATTAACCGCCGAACGGCCGTAACGTTCGTACGACGTTATGGCGCTTAACTTCGTACGAACGTTACGGCGCTTAACGTCGTACGAACGTTACGGCAGGTGAACAGTATACAGCCGACAACAATCCACCACACTGTACAACGCTCTACACGCTCTATACGCTGTACACGCTCGAAAACACGCGGAAAGTGACGAAAACACTCGTAAAACGGACGAAAACACGCGGAAAGTGACGAAAACACTCGTAAAACGGACGAAAACGCGCGGAAAGTGACGAAAACACTAGAAAAACCGATGAAAACACGCGGAAAGTGACGAAAACACTCGAAAAACCGACGAAAACACGCGGAAAGTGACGAAAACAATCGAAAAACCGACCAAAACACGCGGAAAGTGACGAAAACACTCGTAAAACGAACGAAAACGCTTTTCATTTAACCTAAAACCCAGAAAAACAACACAAAAAACCAGAAATATATGAAAACTGCACAAAAACCCAGAAATAAATCAAAACATCACAAAAAACCCAAAAAACCAAAAATATATCAAACAAAACACAACAGAAATAACCGCCAAATAAAATTAAAAATTTAGCGCTAGTTCAGTTTTAAGCGCCAAAAACAATATATTGATTAACCGCCCAATTATACGGATTGGATTAACCACCAAAAAATTTTTCAATATGAGAATTGGCGCCGAAAAATTAACCGCCAAATTTTTTGGCGGTTAATCATTGGGCGCCAGGTATAGCGATCCACATTCCAATCATCCTCGGGATTGTATGGTAAAATCGATCCAATTAGCGCAGCCATTCTGATCGATGCACAAACTTGAAAAAAACTCACGATTTTAGGTAGGTAGATAGGCCTACTTCCGGTCAACGTGGTCAACGTGGTCGAAAAGTGTCCGAAAATTGGAAAAAAAACACATACAAAATTGCTCAAAACGTTACTGTTGTGATTGTGGATTCATTTCAGTCCTTTTCCTCGTCGCCAATTGCTACATTCTTGTTGCAAAGTGTAGTTTTGTGGTAAGCGAATTTAAACACATACACGTGAGGTTACTCATGCTACTCGACTTGTTTATTATACATACGTACAGTTGGCGCGCAAAGGTACAGCGTCATGAATTGAAAATGAGGGCGAGCAATGCGAACAGAGCAGTTATAATAAACCAAACTTGAACTCAGAAACTAATAACTGTGAAAACACTACAAAATTTTAATGATTTTTGACAAATTTCAATCAATTTGGCTCCAGAATAGGCTGAGAGAAGGGTCCTCAGACCGTAACTACGCCTCTGGGGCCCAAAACTTACAAAAAAAATATTTTTCGCAGAAATAATTGTAAAGATAAATTTTTCGAAATTTTTTTAGATTAGGGTCCTGTGAAAGGCTGAAAGAAGGGCCTCAAGTGATATATTCGCCCCTCCCTTGAATGTCCAGTTTTTTGTTTTTAACTATACTATGGTGCATTATGTAAATTCCAAGAAATATCGAAATATTCTACATATATCTTTCTGACATTTTTTTACATGTTAATTTTTACATTTGGACTGGTTTCAAAAATATAAACGCGTTTAAATGACTTTATGATAGCACCAAATAAATTTGGATAAAAGATTTACATCTTAAATTTTTTTTCAGAGTTTGCAAGCGCGTGTGTTGGGTGTGTCCAACACACGGGCGGCAGGCTTTGAGGGGGGGGGGGGCAGGCCTTGGGGGGCGGCATGGCAACACTCAAAATTTGCCAAAATGTGTTAAAATTCGCCAGAATTTGTTAGAATTAGCCGGGATTTGTTAAAATTTGCCAGAGTTTGTGTCAGGTTTGTTAAAATTTGCCAGAGTTTGTGTAAGGTTTGTTAAATTTTGCCTAAATTTGTTAAAAATATGAAAAAGAGAGAACAATATTCGTGTTTCTCTCTAATTCCTTTTTCTCCATGAGTAAGAGAAAAACATAAAACAAAAAAGTAGTGAATAAGATGAATTGGAGAGAATATCAAAAATCAAAAATGAATTAGTGAGAAATGAATCTTGTTTCTCGCTTATTCATTTCTCTCCAGGTATAAGCTTAATGTTGCATGTGTCAGGTGGACATGGAGTTATTCTAACAAAGGCATGGATAGCGATATAATCGGCAATCTATGCCGAGGTCTCTTGATGTAAAATGGCGATTTCTTACAATGTTGCAATTGACTTTCTCCAAATAGGAACTGGTGTTGTTAAGGAGGATTCAAGAGTTGCTGAAGAAAACCATTTGGGAGACTGACGACCAAATTAGGTAGTCATATAATATACAGTAGAAATTGTTGAATCTGAAAAAGAAAAATAACTTTCTTTTAAGACAATTACGCGGCTTGAAAGAAAAGTGCGAGTTTGATTGGGGAGACAAATGGGAAACAACCAATATTGATGACCGAAATTGTAAATTATCCAACATTTCCAAAGATATTATAATGCGACATGGGGCCGCTGTACCATTGCCCGGGTAAGTTGGTGTTTGGAAGTCAATACTGTCCACAGGTTGTAGCATTGAGGCAGTACAAGGGTGCCGCTATACCAAGGCGAAGTACGATATGTAACATGTCACAATTTACCTGTGTCTTGTTTGCCTCAGGGTGCGATCTATTATGTAGACGGCCCTACCAGAAGCAGTTTGTGGACAAAGGGTGTGGGCAACGGGAAGTAGTGCAATGTGCAAGAGTTTCACAGGCTTTTTCTGCGCAAAAGATTACAGAAAAATTTTAACGGCTTTTTCTAAAATTTTAAATTTTAGAACGGCTTCGGCCGAGCAATGGGCACATTACACCAGGGAACTGGTAAGTCATACCAAAACCAATCGAGCGCATGCAGTACGTTTTTGTGCTATTTTGGATGGAATGTTGGCTGATACTTCGCGGGAACTAAGAGATACGGCAGATGCTGTTGATACTGCATTGAACGAAAGGATTTCTGAGATGGAAGAAGCGTTGCAGAAAGTTGAACATCACATTTTTGATTTCTCTCCAGTTCTACTTGTGAAAGAATTAATTCACAATCAATCACATAGGAATGTGTTCAGTAATGTCAGATCGTAACTACTATTACCATACAGAAAAGTAAAAAAAAAATTATTCTGAAATAGATAAATTTTGTTTTAATTGAGTATCCAATTTTGGGTGTACCCTGCGTCATGTTCAGAGCCGACAATCCCGTCCAACTACTACGTAGCAAAAAGCCCAAAGAGCGGTAGGGCCAGAGCCGGCTGGGCAATAAGCGGGGCCTTGTGCAAACGAGCCCAAAACGTGACCGAAACATCACCAAAGAGCCCGAAACGAGGGTTTCCAAGTGCGGGGTCGTGTGGGGGCGCACCGTTCGCATGGCTGTCCGGCCGGCAATGGGTAGAGACTGAAAAATGTTGATGATTATTAGTCCCGCTTAATCCCACCTGTGATCAAGGAGTTGTATTACAAGTAGAACGTATAGCTGTTATCTGATGTGTCGTAAGATATTAACTTCATGTGGTGACAAACACCGAAACACGAGTCTGTTTGAGTTAAAGGTTTTACAAGACAGGTTTATTTATCAAGTACAACGCTTTCGTTTTTAAAGTTTACAGGTTGTAATGGTTACATTCAGTAAAGCCATCTTACAATTGTTTAAAGCTTTATTCCATTACTTCAGACATAAATATTTCCCGTATTTGCCGGTATTACTTTTGCAAGTTCCCCCGTCGCAACAATTTGTTATCGTTGGAGTGCATTGTATATTTAGTGGCCTACAGGACACCATGGATCTATAGTGGAAAAAGTATTAGTGTTTAGTTAGTTTTTGATGATTCTGAATTAAAAATTTCAATTCTTCATCTATTTCTCGCTTTTTAGGTTATACGTGACTAAATTGCTTGTAAAAAGTATTAACTTACACGACGCTATCAATCCACACTAAAATTCAAAGAAAAAAAATGTCTCAGAAAGTTTTGTTCTAGTTTTGATTGAATCATTCGGTTTGAATGAGTTTTTAAAAAATGTTAATTTACCGGTTGCCAGTAGTAGAGCAGCAACAAATATCAGAAGAATCGAACGGTTCATGTTGTTTTCTTAAACCTACAAAAATATTTATTTCAAATTGAAATGTTTGAAGTATGTTACGTGCGTTTACAGTTAAACAGCGAAAACAGAAAGCAATCTTGAGTGCTTTTTCAGTGGTTTCTTGAGTGAGACAAGAAGAAAGATTGCAGATAACGAGAAAAGCCGAGTGCTCTTATAGAAAGAAATAGCTGTAGTCACCAGTCAGTAGCTGCATTCAAAGTCATGTTAACATTAACACAAATGAGAAGACTTAAAACAACTTTTTGAATGCAGCTAGTGAGTGTCTGCTTTTTTTTTCTGCCGGTTAGATTTGTTGTTACCTGATTGAAGTTCAGTGATGACTTGTCTCTGGCTGAAGAGCTTCTGGTAAGACTTGCTGCTTCTCGTCTCGTATATATACACATCCATAAAGTAATTAATGATGAATCATCACACCTGGGCAGCAGCTTATGCTAATCTCATGTAAATATTGATACGTGGTTGCGCACCATTTTCACTGTTTGCCTCAACTTGCGAAACGATATCATCCACCAATGATGGCTGAGGTCAGAAGGTCAGTTAGGAAAAAAACTCTACAAACAGTATTTAGAAAGATATTTAAAATATTTCGATATTTCTGGGTTTTTACTTGATTTTTTTTTCTTTAGAGCCTAATGGGTTGTTTTAGGGTACTAAAATTTAAAATGTTTCAAGCCCTACCCCTTTTTGGGCTTTCTGGTAAGTAATATTTGGGTATTAAGCTTATATAGAAGTTGTATATACAGTAGATGGGATGTGACGGATCCCACGCAACAGGGAAAACAGACTTCAATCACAGAGCACTGACCCCCTAGACAACCTGCCATGATAAACATTATATTAAAACAGTTCTCTGTCTTTTGTGTTGTTTTCTGGCGTATTTAGAGTGAATGTTGCGTCCGGCGACCACATGGTCTCCCATGATCACTCGTCGATCGTTCCGAACACTCACAAAATAACCAGCAATACGTCGTTCACAAACGATGAAGATTTTTTGTTTAATATAATGACATGACATCACTATGCATATTTTTATGGTCAGGCCCTTTGTCAGATGACATTATATATTTCCACAAAATTTTTTATATTTGGCTCCAGAAAAGGCTGAGAGAAGGGTCCTCAGACCGTAAATACGCCTCTGTGGCCCAAAAATTACAACAACAAAATATTTTTTCCAAAAATAATTTTTTTAATAGAGGCCATGAAAAAGGCTGAAAAAAGGGCCTCCTGACCGTCAGTCACACTCACACGTTGCATATACATGGTGTCCCATGAATTAGTGATCAGATCAAAAAATTCTCAAACTGATAAAGATATCCAAATTCTGCTAATGCAGTTGAATAGTAATTGCTTGATGCACTTTTTAATGGTGATATTAAAACAATCATGAAATAACTGCAACAATGACTTTCACACTACTGTATCTTACGGTGTAATAAGGCTTGTGTAAATAAATTTGGAAAAAAAAATTTACAGCTTAAATTTTTTTTTACAGTTTGTAATAAGTTATAAACATTACATTAAAATATTAAAATTCATTGTTTCACTAGAAATTGATTTTCTTTGGTTGGAAAGTGAGATTTTCTCAAAACGCATGTGAAATTGTTAGTGTACCATATGTTTAATGATATCATCCACTGATGATGATTGAGATCAGGTGGTCAGATAGGAAAAACCGCTAGAAAAAGCTGTAGGTGCAATCATAGTAATTTAAAGCCGTTTATATTTTTGAAACGAGTCCAAATGTAAAATTTAACAGGTAAAATTTAACATGTAAAATGAAGAAAAACTACAACTTTAGATTTTCAAAATGTGATGTAAAAAAATTCAAAATTAACATTTTCATGGAAAAAACAAAACATTATCAATATCAATTGTTACTTAAGGTAACAACTTTGAACACACACAAAAACACAATTGTTTTCTTTTTTTCACAAATTAAAAATTTAAAACAAAAGTCTTACGTAATGTTATGCAGAACAAAATATAATGTCTACAAGCATGTATTGTAGTGGCGTATAGTGGCAGAATTGAGAATTGGCTTCATTGATTTTTTTTTTTTTTCATGGAAAATGTTAATTTTGAATTTTTTTACATCACATTTTGAAACTGATATAGATGCCCCTGCATTTCCAGTTTTTTCTTTTTAACTAGACTTTGGTGCATTATGTAAATTCCAAGAAATATCGAAATATTCTACATATCTTTCTGTTTTTTTTTAAAACCAGTTTAAACATAAAGTTTAACGTGTTATATTTTTATTTGTTAAGTTTTACATTTGGACTGGTTTCAAAGATATAAATGGGTTTAAATGAATTTATAATTGCACCTACAGCTTTTGCTAGTGGTTTTTCCTATCTGACCACCTGATCTCAACCATCATTAGTGGATGATATCGTTAAGCATATGGTACACTAACACGCTTCCGGTAACCTTTAAGAAATCCCAATTGAAAAGACTTCCAGCAATCTGTGCCCATCAATTGCACAGTGGTCACTGTCGCATCATTACGATGACCCTTTGATGCGACAGTGACCACTGTCGTGACACAGTTCAAGTATAATAATCAACACAAAAATTAAATCAATAACCAATAAACTAACAAGAATAAGTACGATTTTTATTTTATTTTCAATTACACTCTCAAGAAATCATGTAGTGCACAATGAGTTGATAATAGCAAAAATCCTCACGAGCGTTTAGCTGCTGGACGACGTTCGCTTTCCTTTTGGTATTCCATCTCAATCTTGGCTTTAATTTTCTCCCAGTCCGCCTCAACCTGAAAAACCCTCCAATTAGCATTTCATTTCCAATAGGTGGCTTGCGATTGCTGTAGTCTAGTCGCACTGCATATACTCTCCACTACAGCACTGTGCACTATCTACCCAGAGAATACACTAATCATCATTGGTCAGCAACAGGTGCATGTCCAGCGACCTTGTGATCAACCCCGATTTTAGTGCATGCACTAAGATCGTTTCCTTTGTATCAACACACTGGCAAAGCAGCGAGCCAATAAGGAGTAAAGGATTCTCTAGATGGAGATGAGTCCAATGGCCTAGTACTTACCTCATTGGAAAACTGAAGAAATTGCTTGATATATTCTTTTCTTTCGAACTTGTCCAGATATTTCTGCCTGTATGCTAAGACTGTGTCCACATAGGTTTTGTGGCGAATTGCCAGGTCAAGAGCTCTGGTGCAAAGAAAAACCAAATTGATTTGTTGTCACCTCTCCATGAAAAATTTACCTTTCCCAGTTGTAGAGATTTAAGTTGAGCATTATTGCAGGAAAAACAAAACCGGCCTGTAAAAAGATTCCTTCTGCGTCTTTTGCATTGCTGCTAAGCAGAGCCATTTCGGCGAGTCGCATTTCTTGGATGTTGTTCTCTTTGATTTTTTGAATAAATTGAACTTTCTCCGCCTGCCAAAATATCAAGAAATAGACGCCATAAAATACCAATAAAAGTTTATATATAACTTACTTGACTTATTGCTGCATAGGCCACTTCTGCGGTCTGCAGATGTTTGGCATAAGCCGCCATTGCTGCAAGACAAGACCACATAGTTTCATCCAACATCCCAAACACGAAGAAATTAATTCATCTCTTGAAATCATTCTGGGCATTCAATTACTTGCTTTTATGAATCGACAAACACGAATGGCGTCGTCCCATTTAGAGGCATTTACATACGTATGCAGAATGGATGGGTATGGAGAAACAGGTGGGCTGATTAACGAGCCATCCATGCGTCATATGCTGATTAGATTTCCAATGAAACTAACAATTTGTGGGCTTTTTCCAAATTCACTAAAATTGTCAATAAATAAAGAAACACGAAGAGTACTTGTGGGAGTGTTATGGAACGGTCGACGAGTGATCAGGGGAGGCCACGTGGTCGCCGGACACAACATTCACTTAAAAATAATTAAAGAAACGACGGAACTGTATTTAATGGTATTTATTATTGGCAGGTTGTCTAGGGGTCAGCGTTCTGCTATGTAAGTGAAGTTTCCAAGTTGTTTGGAGTGTTTGCACACCAGCGACCCCATGGATTCCCCTAACCTCGCAATGCTTGCCATAAATTACCTAGAATCGTTCTCCATGACTGTTTTGTTGATTAAATCCTTGTCGACGTAAAGAACGTTGGGATAATACCAAACTGAAAATTTACCCTCTTGAACAGCCGCTAACATGTTTGTCGCATCGTTCCAACAAATGGAATTGACCATCACTCCTGATGCATTAACAAATATTTAATCACAGTGGGATGACTCTTGTGACAACATACCTAATTTAGCAGCTCTGAATCCCGATCCAAAGGTGCGGATGGCCAGAAAATGTAAATCTCGATTTTTATCAACAAACGCTAAACGCCGTTCACTCGAGGGACCACACTGGTCTAATTTCACGTCAACCACTTCTATCTAAAAATTAAATTGTCTTTAAGTGTTGTAAATGTTGTAAATGTTGTAAATCCAACGTATACTTTGTGCGCGTATGGTTTTCCTTCGGTTAATGATTTCCCGGTTAAAGCATCAATCAAAAGGATGGCTGAAACAATACACATTTAATCCTTCTCCAGAATCAATTATGCTTCCATTGATTACCCTTTTGGTCAGTTTTGTCTCGTATGGCTATTGTGTCATTACTAAGCGTGAATGTCAGGTGATTTAGTACATCCGGCTGCATCCCTGCCATTTCGGGGCACTGATCGTACGTCCATCGTACGAATAGATGTAAATTCCTGCAGTGTCCCCTAGCATGAAATGTCTGAAATAAAAAAAAATAATTACAGTAATACCTCCACTAAGTTATAGCCTCGGTGAAAGGATATCTGATAACTTATGGGAGGTTATAACTTTTGAGAGGTAGCCAATAAGATGCCTCCTTATACAAGGATCCGTCATTTTTTATAATTTATGGGAGGTTATAACTTAGCGGAGGATAACTTAGTGGAGGTATTACTGTATTAATTATAAAAATCAATTAAAATAAAATAAAATTTTAAATAAAATCACCGCTCGGTTTGCACAATGAGACTGACGTTTCCCTCCTTCAACTCGAAGATGATCGGCGTATTCCAATTGCGCGTGCTGTAAATATAACATTGCGTGGTCGTGGCGACGATTAAATGCGCGTGGGACAGCGACATCTTGATGATGCGGTCCCGGAACTCCAATTTCTCGAATCCTTCGTCGTTCACGTTGCGAACTTGAATCGTTTTGCGACTCGTGACGGTCGCCTCGAAGTTCTTCCACTCTAAACGCCTAAAAAACAAAAAAACAACACGTCACGTCGCTATTTTGCTCATTTATTCGACATGTTTTCGACTAACTTTTCGATCACGTGGGCGAACACGATGTGGCCATTTCCGCACGCACCGGCCAATTGCGTGCCGTCGTTGGACCAGGAAATATTGAATATGCTGCCCGTGTTTGGTTTATCGAGCGAATGCGACCACTGAAAACACATAAAGTCGATTTAAACCGTTTGCAAGTTTCGTGGATGTCGGTTCGTTACTCCTATGGTGTCGCACAGACGCAATGTGTTGAATGAGCCGACTGCGAATAGCT
>JAQIXU010002591.1:0-11494 GCA_034701245.1 Strigamia transsilvanica
ACACACACAACAGCAAGAAAAGATGCCAATACTACGTGACGAGAGATGGAAAGCAGTTTAAAAACTTGATGAATTTAAAAACATACACCACAGTCTGCACAGTCTCTTGATACCAAATTCAAACACTAAATTCCATTTTTTGCACACAAAAACACAAAAGTTCAAAATTCTCTACTTCAGTGCTTCTCAAATAGTGGTCCACAGACCGGTACCGATCCATGAGCAAGAGGCTGCTGGTTTCTAATATAGGCTTAGTAGAGCAATCTTAGGTTACTGGTCCAAACACATTGGGCAAAATATGATCCCGATCCGTAACACATTGGGACAAAAAATACCAGTCAGCAAAATTACATAATTTGTGAAGAATTTGTGAAGTGAATAGCGTTCGTGCTTGCATTATTATGCGCTAACACTGTGAGTGTTATGGAACGGTTGGTGAGTGGTCAGGAGAGACCACGTTGCCGGTGGACACAACATTCACTCTAAAATCATCCCAGAAACGACACAAAGACAGAGAACTGAGTTTTAATGTGTTTATTAAAGCAGGTTATCTACGGGCCAGTGCTCTGTCAGACATAAAGTGGAGTTTCCAAGTTATTTAGAAGAGTTGCACTCTTCTAATCTAATTTGACCGCTGGCCGCCATTGCTGACGACCAGCGTGATCATGTATATTTCTAAGGCGCCATGGTCTTACCATGACGCCGTCATTTGGGATGCTCAGGTCCCAGTGATGGACAGCATCACCACACCGCGCATAGTTATTTCTCTTTTGTAGTCAGGTTTTGGGGCAGAGTATGGTTGATTGCAACCATTAACTCTGCTGACCGAACGAAGACTGACCAGAACATGCCACCGACGTATGAGGCACGTGACTTCCGGTCACAGAACCTGCATACGCCACTTCCGGTTTGCGAGAAGTCCGCGCACTTCTTGGGTCCCGCCCCTCAGCGCCATCTGTTGCTAGATGGTGGGGCGGGCCCTGCTGCACTCGGCCAGTGCCGGCTGGAGGACAGACGGTCACAACATAGATTCCAAATTTAGCTAGACTACAATAACTGCCCATTATTTTTCTTAAGGGATGTGTCCCAGCATTATTGCTATTGGTCTATTCTCAATCATTTGATTGGGCATTCTTCTCCCACATTAAACAACTATTTAAAATGATGCAGCAGGTCAGCTCTTGCGTGGACAGCCTGGTAACCGAAGGGAGAAAACACTTTGCACTAACAATTTCTCCAAACCAGTTTATTCCTTGCACATGTGCAACACACAAAATTCAATGCTCCCAGGAATATTAAATCTCCAAGGAATGGAATTCCTTTTTAAAGAAAATTTAAGCAACATGATGTTTACATGGTTGGAAAATTCCCTCCAAATGGGAACCCTTTGCTATTGTGTAAAATATCAAAATTCTAAAGTCGTGTAAATAATTGAATTTTAAATCCACTCGGCTCTCATAGTCCATTAGTGCAGCACTGAACGTATAAAGAGAAACTAAGCCCATGTTTGTGTCTGTAGATAATAGTTTTTGACTTTAAATCCCCAAAACTTTTCATCTCGGCTCGTAATTGGCAAAAGAAATAGCTCAAAACGAGTTGACATTCACTAATGGATCCCTCTCTAGTCATTAAAACTGACAGACACAAGCAAAATGGGAGCGAAACTCTTGAAATCGAAACCTTTAAAAACATGTCATCACTGTGTAAATATTTAATAAGAGTTTTAAGCGAAAATGTGTGTTAATAACTATCACTTGGAATCGCTGCTCTTTTATTGCCATCTAGTAAATCATCTGGACCAATGTTGTGAACACTACACTTCACAGGTTCTCCTGCTCGCACAAATGGGCAACTGCAATAGCGCAGCTGCCAACTAGGCGTGACCATTGCCAAGGATCTCTTTTGTCACTTTTGTGAAACCATCGCACAATACATGTCCAGTTCAGTTTATTTCATTCACTGATAAAACTGACATTGCTTGGTTTGTTGCAAACAAAGCCTATATTTCGTGATACCGTTTTAAAATAAGCGGTTTTAAGCTACAGATTACAGTCCAAACTCGTTATAACGAATTTTTTTTATAACGAATTTTGGTAAATGACTTACTTGGTTGGTCGGCCATAGAACACCATGTTAAAAAATTTTGATATAACGAACTCTCGATATAACGAACCGATTTCTCGCGTCACTTGCGATTCGTTATAACGAGTTTCGACTGTATAACTTGATGATGCAAACCGCGCAACAGTTAAATGTGGCAACATAATACATGCCAAACAAATTTCTGATGTTACAAGTTCGGTTTTGTATTTTTGATTGATCGAACATTAAAGAACAGTACTACACACGGATCGATTTGTCTCGATGTAATGAATATCACGAGGCACAGTTTTTGTAGATTGATTCAGAAGTTTGAGAAATGTTGCTTGTGGAACTATTGAGGCGATAGATCATCAAATTGGGCGCCATTTGCAATAATCTTTAACTTTACAATTTACCACCAGTCTGGAGAGGATTATTTTTTCTTAGGTTTTAACCCATGAATCTAACTTTTGCACATGCGCAGTTTAAATATTTTTTTTTTTTTTTTTTCGAAATATTTGACAAATTATGGAATTTTTAAAAAATGTTTTTACAAATTATAAGATTTTTAAAGAATATTTTGACAAGTGTGAGAATTTTTAAAAAAATATCTACACAAATTTTAGAATTTATTAAAAATATTTCAAAAAATGTTAAAATTAAAAAAAAAGATTTTGACAAATTTTAGAAAAAATAAAAAATAAAAAAAATAACAAAAAAATCGATATATTTGCTAACTTTTTTAATAACAAATTTCTGAAAATTCCAACAAATTCTCTTTGAAAATGTCAAACTTCAAGATTATTAAACCTTTTTTCTTGCTCTTGGTCCCCCCTGCACCGCGGGGTTTGCTGATTTTTAATCAGAATAATGAATGCTTACGATTGTTTGGGTGAGTCAATTTCATCAGAAAATACACCAAAATTAATCACATTACTAAAACCAAAAACCTTTCCAAATTGCAGTACCAGTACAATACTAACAAAACAAAAAAGTTCTTACTCACTAATTTCTTGCTGCACACATTAAATAGATTCGTGTTTGGTGAAAACACAGCTAAAGACCTTCAAGTTGGACGCACATGTAACCTCTAAGTGGGATTCACAGCCACCTGGTGTCAGAACCATGCACCACGCTGCTCCCTAATCAACTTCTGTCTGCGCCAAAAGTGAAAGCAAAACACTCAAGTTATTGGCACGCTTGCCCCTTTGCCACCTGGATGAAGAAAATGGAAATTTAATTTTTTTTTCAGAGAAAAAAAAACCATTCCTGCCGAGATTCAATCTGGGGTTACACCAAGTCAACCACGGTATCACGCTTTAAGTAATTTCATACTACGGGCCGAGGAAATTCTTTTGAAATCGCCTAGTATTTTGTAGTGGGAAATCAGGAGGCAAAAATGACGTAAAGAATTTAATTTGATACATGGCATTGCATCGATTTAACAATTGTTTTAGTATTTGGTTGGATTTTTGTAGTAGTCGAGCGCAAATTTGATCCTACATTTTCTAACACATGGTGGAACGGGCCGCCAGCAAATCAACAGCGCATGCGCATCCCTGGCTATACTTTCAGGATCTCGATCATTTTAAAATCTCGGTTTTTTTGAGACGAGATCGGAAGGTTCCGAGATAAGATCTCGTACCGCTAAATGATTCGTTATACGGTATTTCGCTTTACGAACAACTTTTCCAGAACGTATCTAGGCCGTAAAGCGAGGTATGCTTCGAATTTATCAATTACCAATTATTTCACAAATCTGAGACAGAAAAATAGACACGTGAGAAACGAGTTAGATTTTTGAGAGAAAGAAATCAATTTAAATTTTAAATTCAACGACTTTCTTCGATTATTTTATAATCTCGTTAAATCTCGTTTTTGATTCTTTAGAGAATTTGCGATTGCACTTTTTTTCAACTTATAACTTATAACTTATAGAACAGATCTATAAGTTGTATAGGTTACAAATTCAAACATGAATATGTAAGCGATCACCACCAGAGCGCAGATGCGATGATGCATCTATATATATAAAAAAAACTTATGTCTGTCTGTCTGTGTGTTTGTGTGTGTGTTTGTCCTTTATAGACTCCCAAACCGTCCATCCGATTGCGATGAAACTTTGGTGGGTTGTCGGTGGAGTGCCTGGGAAGGTTTACCACCACTAAAAATGGTCAAGCAACGGTCAAGTAAAATTATTTGATTGTTTTAATCAAACAGCGAACAATACTATGATTGTTGCATGACTGTTCTCTGACCTCTGTTGGCAGCGAACACTATTATAGTAGTGTTTGCTGACAACAGAGGCCGTTAGCGGGACGGGACGGGACGGGACAAGACTGGACTGGACGGGACTGGACGGGACGGGGCGGGACAAGACGGGACGGGACGGGACTGGACGGGACTGGATGAGACAGGGATGGGGACGGGACGGGACGGGACTGGACGGGACGGGACGGGACTGGACGGGACGGGACGGGACTGGACGGGACGGGACCGGACGGGATGGGGCACATTCAGTTGAAGGCGCAGCAGCGCGCGCCCGGGTGAGCTAGTCTATTATATTTACCAGTAAAAATTACATTGGCGTCAGTTGGCTCCGCCATCTTGAATCCGCCATCTTGAATCCCTGGTGGTGGCGATGGAGGTTATAGCAGCAACGACATAATGCAATGTAAAGAAGACGGAATAAAATAAAACAGAGTAAAACAAAATAAAGTAAAGTAAAGTAAAATAAAGTAAAGTAAAATAAAATAAAATAAAATAAATTTAAAAATATTTACCAAACACAAAGACAATATTCTGTGGCCGTTGGTCGCCGGATTCGCAACAGACCAATCACAGCGCTCGGAATTAAAATTACACTTAGATCGGGAGCCGCCAGCCCAAAAAACAACGACAAGATGCACAAGAATGAAAAGCATAAAGTAAACTAGATTGTAAACAATTCGAACGATAAGCAACACTTTACAATAAATAAATACTATAATTAACACGGTAAAACCAAAATCTCCCAATTTGCGGGCAAAAATCACAGATGTCGACGTCACCCAACCGATCTATGGATCTTACCAAGACGAAGGGACCGGTCGTCAAGCTTTCCGGGAAGGAACAGCAATGGCCGACCAGAAAAACCAAACCAGCTCGGTTGGAGACTCCGCAGCCTCTCGGACAGGCCCACGGCAATCGATCGCCGCCAAAATCACGGAAAACAACGAGAAGAAGGTAAGGAATCTTTTGAATAGAAAACATTAGACAAAAATTAATCATAACTATTTTTTAGGAACGGAAATAGATTGGTCACATGGCTGTCGGAACAATCGATTGGCGCCACCCGATAACCAACGGACGAAAACGCATAGAAATTACACAGGGAAACCATTTAACCCTTCAGATTAATAAACACACTAACATTTAATGCGTTAACAGCTAAATTAAACATTTTATATGATCGAAACATGGGAGAACCGGAGAATTAGATAAGTGCCTTGACTTAATATAAACAATGGAATGTTGATTAAAAACCCTTATGATTTCAGGAAATATATATAACAGTGTCTCCCAGGGGTCACAACAACTTTTTTATATATGACGTCATCTTTACCTGAAAACTTATGCCATGCTAGGACTAGTGCCATGTAAACGCACGAAGATTTCTAGAAAATAAAAATTCAGATTTCCGCTCATCTGCAAAACTATGATCATGTAAAAAAATTTGGAAGAAAGTGATATATTTTGGAATGTATTATTTAGGCAAAGCTAAAAATATATTATAAAATACATTTTTTAAACCGTATGAGTACGTATGTTCATTTTTAGAAGTAATTTTATATTGTACACATTAATGACACAATTGCAAGAATACAGCAGTCAGTCACAATAAAGTTAAAAACAAATTCATTATACACAATTCTTGCCACAAATAACTTATCAGAAAACATTCTGATCAATTTCCTGTTGTCATAGTCCTCCCGATACAACAGTTAATTTTATGAAAAAAAAATGAAAAGATTTTTTTACAAAATACAAAACAACATTCAACAAAAAAATTATGTCAATATTTTTTAAGAGGAAAGAAACTATAGAATATCATTACGCCTCGTGTTTGATCAGGTAAGTGCGTTGAATTTTATTCTTCAATCTCTAAATTTTTAATACGACTTATCAGCACTATACTTCTGTTTTAATGCTGTGACGGTAGCAAATTGGGGTTTGTATTTAACAGAATACACAGCCAAAGTCGGTCACTCCTTCTACCTCGAGACATACAACCCCTGGCAAAAAGTATTCGATCAGTCACCACATGCACTGATCCGAACCTAAAATGATTTTTTTTTTTACTTAAAACGATAATTTATACACAATACTTTTTATTCAATGAATAGACCAAGCCAAATGCTAGATTTTAGTGGCACTTTGAAAAGAATTTAACTTTGTTGTCCCCCTCTAGGGAAAAATTAATTCGATCAAGCAATAAAATGTTTTGAATTTTGAACTAAAAATTAATGACAACACCTCTCCCCCATCACTACACTCGGTAGTGCTCATCCGAAACATTTTCAAGTGATCTGCATGTTTGTAAAATTGAACAAACATGCATTAAGTTCAAGAGGTAACAAATAACTTAATATTATTGATAATTAATTTTTAAAAACTTAAATATCTCAAAAAGAGATTGCAAAGACAAGTGGATGTGCTCAGAGCACTATTTCATACAATCCATTATACACAATTCTTGCCACAAATAACTTAGCAAAAAACATTCTGATCAATTCTCTGTTGTCATAGTTCTCCCGATACAACAGTCAATTTTATAAAAGAAATGAAAAAATTTTTTTTCCAAAAAACATAAAAACATTCTGTGACAGTAGCGAATTTGGGTTTATATATAAATAATATACTGTATTGCCAAAAAGGGATTACTACTCCTTACCCTGAGATGTAGTTTGTAAACCAACAGAGCGATAAATGATTGGACACATGAACATAGAACTTCTCAAGACATAATTTATTAGGCCAACATGACTACTTGGCAGTCATGTAATGATAACTCGAGACTAAACAATATTGTGGCAACAAGGTCCTAGGTTTCCAGTGACCTCGTTATTCGGACATTTAACGTTTTATATCCACCACGTGTAGTCTCGTCAACTTTACACGGTACTGGTGGAAAAGAAGGCAGGGTTCTTGCCAATACCTCTCTTATTGGACCTTTTGCACAAATACATGTGCGTGTCTCAAGATAATATAATTAACTCAAGACCCTTTTTTGGTTTTAAACATTAGTATTTATGCCTGTGGATTCACAGGGGGTCATTAGTCCTCGAATCGGAGCATGGCTCTATGAATCCCTCCAATTAGAAAATGTAGGAAGTGGATAGCCAGGTACATTGGGGAAAGAGTCAGTTAACTCCTCCTCCAAAAGGGGTGACACTTTGGGGGATAAGTTAGTAACATACCCCTAGTGGAGTCTGGCTACACTACAGGGACTTAAATATAATATATGTATGTTCTTTATTTAACTAGAACATTTTGTATTATAAATGCTATTTATAATATTTTATCATTTTTGCAACTGGCGCAATTATTGTAATACACTAATTCGCAGCGCGCTCTGGTGACAATATTATACAATGGCGGATCCCTTCCATCACAATTCAATAAAAAAAATATTTTTTTTTCCGTGACTGCTAAACGGTTATTAACCAGAGTGTTGACACTACTTTGCCATCAGTTTTGATATTTGTCAGTTTTGACTAATGACATTAGTTCAACATCACTTTTGACACAAGTATTGACATTAGTTTCACATCACTTATTACACTAGTTTTGACATTACCGTAGCTTGACATCACTTTTCACACTAGTTTTGACGTGAGTTTGACATCACTTTTGACACGAGTTTTGACATTAATTTGACATCACTTTTCACACTACTTTTGACATTATTTGACTTCAGTTTTGACATTATTTGACGTGAACTAACACCGTCTGTTTATAATTTTTGTTTACATAAAAAGTAACGGGAGTGAGGATGTTGTGACAAGGGAGTTGCGGATACACAATTTTTACATTTAATCCTCCTATGTCATCAAATTTTCTTTAAACTGGCTCATTTCCAAAGAAAGAAACTATAGAATATCATTTCGCCGCGTATCTGATCAGGTAAGTGCGCTGAATTTTATTTCTTAGTCCGTAAATTTATAATACGACATATTGGCACTGTACTTCTGTTTTAATGCAATTCAGGAACTAGTAGAATAAAGTTTAGTCTTATCCCATTTTTTTAGTTTTTGATAAAAGGTGGAAGTGGCAGTGGGGGAGGCGGTAAAGGAAAGAACCCTCACGATCCTTTCTCTGTCATAATTTTGATATTTGCAATTATTTAGGGAGTCAATAATTGCAAATGTCAAAATGAAATTGAAGAATCCACGAAATCAATTTGATGATTGGTTGTCAAGCAGGAGTTTGCCGGGGTCAAAGAAGAAAGCAGTAATAAAATTAAAACACACTTTGCTTCCCTCTGCGGTGCTGAGAAAACATGTTTGCATGTAGTTTGGTCTAAATCTAAATTTGATTTTTTAATTTTTTTTGGAAAACATTTTTTTAAATGTGAAATCATGGTTGTTCACATGGCGGGAATACGGGCGTATTCACCTATGGGCCATGTATCCGCTCTTGGAGGCTGCACCTTGGAGGCTTCACAGTGGTGAACAGGTAGAAAGTGGAACGCACGCAGAACTTGACTGCTCTCGCTGGCATCTTCAACTCCACCCAACTCCACTCCTCTCTCGCTGAATCATTCAGCCCCCTTCTACCCCTTATTGGGTCAGGCAACCCAACATATACCAGTATTTGTCAATCATTATCATTTCTTTATTCAGAATCATAGTTTCGCAGCAAGTATCCTCAACTACAGTATGCGGTCTATTGGAAGTGTAATTATTTACATCTTAATGATGACATTGATTACGAGTGTTGACAATTCAACAAAAAGTAGCTCAAATATTACAAATGTATAAGATTGTAATTAAGAAATTGTTGTTACAGCAGAAGAAAACATACCTCAATACATGGCACCTGGCCATTATTGTAGTGATCAATACAGGCTGCAAATAGCAAACACAATCAACACCTTTAATGCTACAAAAATATTAGTCGTCAATTACGATGGATATGGTCAGTGATAATTTTGCCAATATTATGAATTGTTTTAACACTATAAATAACAGGCTCACACTGTTTGTCACAATTGATCTACAATGATTGGATAGGGAAAATTGAGATGCAAGTAGCGCATACCGGGAAGATGCTATATAGTTACAATTTTAGTCCTTACCAATTAATTGTCATCTTAGTTGAAAACATATCAGACTTGATGGTGCAATATACTGTTAAAAGAAAAGACGTAAAGGAAACATATCCGCTGGTTTTTCAAACAGATTCAATATTTCCAACAAAATACTTTCAGATTTTTGTAAACCATTTCAACATTCAGAATAAACTACTATTGTTTGTCACTGAGGACACAACCATACTGAAGAACGGATCTAAGCTCGATGTATACTTACAAGATCTCGTTCTGTACAGACAAAATAAATTCTACGCTCTCGTGTACTCTGAACAGAATGATGTTAGGTTACATATAATACAGGAATAATAACAATATTAATTACAACATGTTAATTGCAGAAGTTAGACCTGTTTTCATGGACCTACAAAAAAGTTTATAATGATTCTACCAATCTCTTTACCAAAACAAAGTTAAGCGTAAACTGTGGACCAGCACTGACATGTCAATTTGGAATAACATCGAAAACAATCATTTTATTGCAAAAACCAAATTTTAAAATTTGCTGCTTTGAAACGGTAAATTTGGTTTGCTTTGTTAAAATAAACAAATAAATTATATTCAAACAACTCTTTTTAATCAGACAAACTGGTTTCGACGACCATCCCCGGCAGAAACTGTTTTATTGCTTTTTTATTATCAATTCAACAATTTGCGGTAAGTTTTTTTTTAAAATTGAGTAAAAATTAGAATGAGGTACGCAATTAATGGAAACGCCGTGATGGGAACTGGGCAGAAAAGTCAACTAAAGCATGTGCGCAAATTAAACTGATTTGGCCATAGACCGCCAGAGGGCGAAAATCCAGATGATGGACCAGAAGGGGATTAAAGGGTGAGTACCATTTAAACTTTTTGCCAAAATATGATAGTTTGTGAAAACCTAGTTTCGGTTCTGTGAACTTTTTAACTCTTTTCATAAAATCATTTCTAACATTGTCAGGGACATGTCTTTTCACCATTATGGCGCCCTTCTTATTTTTGATTTTTTCCTAAATGTGCATTTTTTTGCACATCTCATTCTTTTTCTTCAACTATTTTATCTTTTCTTATTTCCTAAATAAACTGGGTCATTCTTCCTTTTTCTATATTTATACTGATTTTCTAATGCCCATCCTTTTGATCCGTACCTATTTAGGGACCAGTCAATAATTCATGGGTCGTAGATGCGCACTATTAATAGATTCCTCTCCTCCCTCCCCTCTCCAACTTAATTATTCACAACATACTTATAGTTTCTTCTATTAACCATGTGATCAGAGGTCACTTAATGATCTCTGACACCTATTCTCATCACTTGTTGTCAAGGCAGAAACCTAGTAAGTTGCCTGCTCTTGATTCCTTAGTCGTACAGACTCGGTTGCTAGGGCAACACCGTCGACCTGGACCTGCGAGCCCACCGACTTCGACAGTCCTAACTTTGCACCCACCAGTGCTAATTCATCCATGAGTGAATCTTGGACTTTGCTCACATTTTTACGTGTCCGTGGCATCACCTGCCCTCAACATCTTGAACACCTCGAACTGTTATTTTTTTCATACGCTACGTACCAGGTTAGGCAAGTCAACACAAATATTAGTTGTTATGACAGTTATCTCGGGTAATGGATAGCCATGCCTGAAGTTCCCCCTGTGTTATTACAAGGATAACTAAGACCTGCATGCGCACCTTAATGCCCATATTTTGGTTAAATTCAAGCTCTACCGAAAGGCGAAAACTTGACAACTTTAATCTCAGTTTCTTTCCACTCTGCCCATACAAATAAATTAAAGCATGGGGAAATTACAATTCAACAGAACCAATAATGCCAAATACAAATCTCACCCCAAATGAAATTTAAAAAACCATAGTACAGTCCTTACAATACACCAGTTTGACGTTGCATAGTGTGGTCAAGGGAAGACAGTTGACCATAGCCGTACACCACAATCCACACTTTCCAGAATGAACCATCGACTGGACTACAGTCTGCGCCCGGTAAATTGGGACGATTTTCTAATACCAGTTCATATTCGGCAGGATTAAACATAATATTTGGCCAAATAATGCTAAACAAATGAAAG
>JAQIXU010002592.1:0-11492 GCA_034701245.1 Strigamia transsilvanica
TCGAAATTCATGAAAAATTGATCAAATTAAGTCGAAATTCATGAAAAATTCATCAAATTAAGTCGAAATTCATGAAATAATTATCAAATTAACTCGAAATCCATAAAAAATACATCAAATACATAGGGGGAACGTATCTAGGGAACAAATTCCGGGAACGAATCGAAAACGTATCGAACGAACGAATTCCGGGAACGAATCGAAAACGTATACTTAATTACTTGTAAACTCAAAGCAATTGCAAGTTCCACCATAGTTTCATCGTCGGCATCTGGTGGCATATCCAAAAGAGGCGGAAAAGCCGCTTGGACGTCGAGAAGAGCTTCTAATGGACTCGCAGACGGAAGCAAAATGGGTTCGTCGTGGACCTCGACTTCATTCCTCACTTGTTCGTTCGGTGTTGACACAATTGGTCCTGACAATGTTGTTGGTTTAATTTCAATATCCTGATTCTCCATCGCACCTTTTCAAAAAAAAAAAAAAAAATCAAAAAATCCACAAAAACAAACAAATAAATTTCAACTTCCTACCGCCAGGTGTCGAGCATCGCGGTGGAGACGGAACAAACGTTCGCCTGCGTCGATTATGAGGCCGTAAAATGCGAAGCAACGCTTGTTTACATGCAAAACTAATGGCAACATCTTCACTCAAAAGCATATTAACATACAAGCTACTGGCCAACGGAATCGTCTCCAAATCACACGTGGTAAACGCGTGAATTATATCGACCGATGCATTGACGAGCACGTCAACGTGATTCAGACCTACTGTCAAAAAACAAAACAAAAAAAACAAATTAAATCATTTCCTTTTCGTCTCTTTAAATTCAGCAACTACCTGGTTGCGAAACAGGAGCCAAAGCTAAATTAGTCGGTTGCGCTTTATGTAATTTCCAAAAGACATCCATTAATTGAACGATGAAGGGTTGCATCGTCGCCTGACCCGGTTTCACAGTAGGGCTCGCGAGCGAGTCCTCAGTTTCGAGATCAGTTATCTCCAATGCCGAACTATCCTTCGATTTGTCCGAAGTGTCTTGATGATCGGCAAACCGGACCAAGTTCATGGGTCGCGTAACGGCCACCGATCTCGTAGTCACCACCAAACGGTAGAAAGTGTCCGCATCCAATTCGTCCACCGATTTGCAAGAATTCATGGCTTTGATGTTATGCAAAACGTAAGTTAACAACGCCTGATCCTGAAACACACAAACAAACAAATTAATTCAATTAAAATAAATCCATTTAATTCGTCGCAACCTTGTGGTTATGATACGCGACTCTCGTGCTGTGCAATGCGGAAAGAAGCGCCTTGGTTTGAAGCTGGACGTTCGATGACGTCGGGAGTGTGAGCAGAGAAGTCGCCATGTCCAATGCCGACATGCGTATAACCGCTTTGTGCTCCGGTGGGGGTGCAACGCAGAAACACCCGTCTAGAACCTCGAGTAATCCGGCCATCAATCTGAAAAAATTAATTTATTAGCATCAAAGATTCGAAAATATTTAATTTTTTTTTTTTACTTGTCTAGAGATGAAACGGGGGTGGCCAAACTGGTCACAGTTTCGTTCTCGGAACCTTGAGTGGACGAGCCTAAGCCGGTGTTAAGCGCTGAGGAGCCTAAGAACTCGTCGCTCTCCTCGGGCCAGCCGAACGAGTCCTTGGTCTTCCCATAAACCTGATTTGTTTAAAATTTTTAAAAATTAATCAATGTAATCATTTAATTTTACAAGAAATACTTTGATGGAATCGATCATTGTTACGCCCGATGCGTCGATACTGGGCCCAAAACAAATCGTTATTTTTTTATCAGCTACTAATGATTCTTCGCGTGTAAATGGAAAATCAAACCACCGACTTCGGGTGAGTGTCATTTGCTGAGTTCGTCCAAAAATCTAAAAAAAATTAATAATTTAAAATTTTATTTATTAAAAATGTCGAAAAAACATACTTCAATGTAAGATGGCGCTTTCTGAATATCCTGGCTACCAGATAGCACGCGAATTCCAGTCATAACCGACGCATTATCCGAATTAGTTATTTCAATCGTAAAACCAGCGGGTTTTGTACACGCAACGTACATTCCACTCGTGTTCAATCGGTGTTTCACCTGTTGAACATTATAGATCTGAAGAACATCGTTTCCACCAAATTCAATGTCAACCAAAGACTGACAATGCTCGAAAAAATCGATCGGAAACGACAAATGGCCTGAAATAAACAACAAAATAAGTAAAAAAATCAATATTTTCTTTTAAAAAAAATCACTTTTGATAGGTTTTCCGGTCTTGGTTGCCTTCTTCCGCCGAACGGATTTACTAGTACTGTTCGTCCCGGGCACCGCTGGCACACCAGGCATCAACCAGAAACTAGTTTGATCCACATTTGCCATATAAATCCTCAAACTTCCATCTTCGCACAGAAGTATGAGCGTGGTTCGATGATCGGAAGCGGACGACGGATGTCGTATCGCGACCATGTCGGTAATTTTCGCTTTAGCCGGCAAAATTTTGATCTCTTGAACGGAAATCGAGTCGGGTTTGATCATCAAAACAACCGGATTGCTGCTCGTTTGTGTGATGGAGCACAGAATTCCCGGATGATTGGCGACTTCCGACCACTGGCATAAAGGCTGGTTGTTTGTTTTACTGTTCCCGTTGGTGCTTTTAAACGTAATCGGAAACAAGGTGGTCAATTCCATCGCCATGTTACTCATGGGTGCGATGAAATTCTTCCCTTGCGAGTAACTGAAACACAAAAGTTGAAGTGTGTGCGAATAATAAATCGATACGCCACCGCCGCAGATTTGTCCTCCAGTGTCCTAAAATATTAATATCATCGAATCAAAATTATTTTTTAAAAATGTTATTTTTACTTTTAAATCCGCGTGTTTTATCTCCAGAATGTTGGTGACGTAAAACGGTCCATGTTTGGCGGTGCTTTCCTCGGTCATGGGTTGGGTGTAAACGTACCCGGCGGAGGACATTATTACGAGATAACGTTGGCTGTCGGAAAACACGAAGCAGCAGTCGCGAATTTTCCCGCTAGGAAGTAGGAAATAGTATTGAGGGCTCAGTGCGTCCATCGACAAATCGTAGATTTTAACGAAGTCGGCCGTTATGAGAGCGAGTTCGGTCTGTGATCCTGGAAGCCACAACGCTTTGATGATGAAATTTCCTGATTCCAAATGCGGATGGAGGACTAAATGATCAGCAACTGATCCTGAACTTGTAAATGTTAACACGTGACAATCCTAATAGAGAAAAAAGAATGATTAATATTAAAATCTTTGTTTTTTGGGCTAAAAATATCGACTTTTGGGCTAAAAACATCGACTTTTGGGCTAAAAACATCGACTTTTGGGCTAAAAACATTCATTTTTGGTCTAAAACGTTGATATTTGGTCCTAAATGTCGATTTTTGGTCAAAAAGATCGATTTTTGGGCTAAAACCGTCGATTTCTCATCCAGTCAGTATCTTTAATTTCAATTTCCCTGTATTCGAGACCACCAATATTCGGTCAGTTTCCCCAGGAACAAAACCCTAATTTTTAAACGCACCTTAAGCCCACAAACAGCCAAAAAATCTTCATTGCACGGATTTCCAACGATTGATAGAACGGTAAATGGGACAGGAGCAGATGAAAGCCTCTAAAAAAACCAAACAAACATTAAAATTTTTTTCAATTTCAGATCGGCATAATTTTGTACTTACGGTGAGAGTAAGCTTCCGTTTGCTCGAATCTGCTTGTTTCAATAAAGCGGACAACTGCAACACCGTAATTTTTCCCTTTTCGTGACTGACTGCCAAATGCTGTCGCTTTCCATGCATCGATGAAAGACAGCACATGGCTACACGACGAATCATGTGCGCTGATATCAACTGACGAATTGTTTGCCCTTGATCACCACTGTAATTCATGCGAACATTCTCAAACGCGCCTTCCTGCGACCCTAACGTCGGCACCTGCATAAATAAATCAACAAAATCAACAAAATCAACAAATGTTCATTTCCATTCACAAAAAATTAACCGTACCATCAATTGATCAGTCGTTTCGAAGGATTTCTCATGAGTGTGCAATGCATGAAGAGCAGACTGAATCCGTTGCACGGTTCCTGTAGCAGAAACAGTTTGACAATTCTTTACCACGACTGGAACAAGTTGTTCGAGCAAATTGAGAAGCACACACAATACTTTTGACGAGCTCTAGAAAACAATCAAAATTAAATTAAACTCATAAATCAATCTTAATCTCATCTTACAATATGATTTATAACCGAATCTTGATTCGGTTCAAGCTGTTTCGCCAACTGCAGTCTGTGTTTATTACTCTCATCACTCGCTTTCTTCTGTTCCTGTGAGCCGAGTTTATCAGACGCAATGGGCGAGGATGCCCGACGCCGCATTGCGTTTTTATTGATATTTGATTCGACTTCAAACGGTGATGGCCCAGACCCAGTACCATTAGCATTATCAACCACTGGTGGTGCGATTCGTTTGACTAGAGCCTAAAAATATATATTTTTTTTTTAAAAAAAAATCAAAATTTCTATTTTAAAAAGACAAACTTGACAACTTCCATCTTCCTTAGCACCGCAATCGCAAAAAAAGGATCCAAATTTTGCATAAGTAACGTCGTGGTCCTTGTGGCATACTTTAGCACAAATAGTACAGACACCAACACCGTCCACCATTTTGCATGTGTGACAATGATACCAATGTTGATTCATAAATTCTTTTTGCGTATTGGTAAACGTGCATAATTTGCTGCAAAGTGAATCTTCGTCCTAAAAAAATCAATAAATAAATAATTTAATTAAATAACTCAGTTGAATCCAGAATATAAAATATATATTTGTCTCACGGAATCTTCACCAGCTGTGTCCTCCTCATCTTGATCCAATTCTTCGGCCCAATCGGAATCAACATCTTGATGATGAGGATCATTGTCACACATGGGTGAACTCGCTCCATTTCTCGACATCAATTGTGAATGTTTACTGCAAAGATTTAATTTAATTTCAAACATTTTCTTCACTAAAAATTGACTCATATTAACCTTTCCGACATCAACTTAAGCGCACCAACAACGTCAGCCACGTACGATAACAAGTTACAAGTCGATTCGATCATAATCTGATGCTTTCCACTTGCAACGTTATTTTCTAACTTCTCGACAACATTCTTTTGAGACAAATAATTTTTGCTATTTACAAAAAAATAAAATAAATAAATAAACTTGCATAACTAATTTTGTTTTCAAAATTCAAATTACCACAACTCGAGCCACCCGGTGACGGCTTTGAACAATTGCACATGGCCGCCATTTAAATTAGCGCCAGCTAGTGTGGACATAACGAGCATCAGTTCGGAAAATCCGATTCCATCACTCGATAGTGATAAAATTTGAGAGCCCATCGGTATTAGAGCTTGGAGAATGACACCAGCAACTTCCTCCCCTACGTGACTCGTATCTTTAATGATGTAGGCGGTTAAACTCTGTAAGAGTTGTCGGTTTTCTTCCAAATTATTCGCTTCTTCCTGCAACTATTAACAAAAAAATCAATAAAAATACAAAATCTAATTGGTTGGTTTTACTTTTGCAGTTCCGGTGATCATTCGACTTAGCCAATTTTGTAAAATTGGCATTTCGACTTTCGCTAGTTTACTCACGGATCCACAAAGTTTCTCTAAACTTTTATCCCCGGAATTTTTCTCTCCTTATTTTGATAGAAAAAAAACAAAAATTAATAAATCAAATTCGCATAGCGTGAATTTACATTACCCAATTGAAACATCTTATTAAAAAATTTCAACACTTTGTTTCCATACGATGGACTTAGATTTTCTTTCGTTGTCGACAAAAGAATGTTAATTAATTCCACACTCGTACCATCTAAAACACATAAATTAAATTTAAAAAAAAAAAATGCATCACCACAAACTCGACAACTAACATCGCTCTTTCGTAAAGAATTTCTCCATCGCCGCCTTTCCGGTACTCTTTTCAAGCATGGATTCCATGAATTTCAATATTTCCTGCAAAATTTTCTCATCCACGCAACTGAAACCAATTTAAAACATAATTTCACAACAAATATAAAACGCCAATCACTTAAAACTACCTTTCCTTATCCGTGTAATTAATTAAAAGTGCATAACTAAACGACGTAATATGATAATACATTTTTTCTTGATATTCATCTCCTTCGGCAGAGCCAAGAAATTTTTCCAAAGTTGGATTCAACTGCCAAAAAAAAATATTTAAGACCCACTAAAATATTTTTAACCACCGCCAATTTACTCACCAACTCATTCACGGACTCCGACGACGAATCCATCGCAAGCGGGAACAAAACCTTAATGATGTTCGAAGTCCCCAAATGATCCGGCGCCCACCTACAAACATCAAACCCCCGATTAAAAAACACCAAAATAAAATCCTCGATAAATCAAACTCACGTAATTAGATCGCTCGTCAGCTTAACCAACGCATTCAGCACATGCTTCAAGCTTAAATTCGTCGTAAAATTAACTTGAGACGACAAAGTCCCCATGTGGGAGCTCTGAACCGAAGATAAGTAAGTCTCAGCTGGAATAACATCATTCGCAAACGCATTTCGCCAAGCATTTGTAGTTGGAAATTCAGACAACCCAGCATTATTCCATTTTTCTAGCACAGCTTTGATCGGATTGGGCAGAAGATTCGACACAGAATTAACCAATGACGACGCTTTGGTGCATCGCGTCGACATCAAACTCAACACCAAACTGTAACCTTCCAATGTTTTTTGAGAAAACGAACCGGGTGGTTCCGCAGTTTCATTGATCTGATACATTAAATTCGACCTTATGTATCCCATAAACATCTCGATAAGTTGCAAGACGGGTTGCAACAACTCTTGGCATAGCTCTTTAGCTTGCGCCGTATCAATTTCAACCTGTAAAAACAATAAAATTAAATTTTTAACTTTTTTATTAAATTTTAATTTTTTTACGGAAGATTTAGTGAAACAATCATCGAGTGCAATTTGGACTTTGCCAATAACTGCATCCAAAACATAAATATCGCTCAACTGCGGTAATAATTCACGAGGCAAAAGACCACTCGATTGACTCTTCGAACACTGCGATAACTGAAATTACAATTTTTAGAAGATTAAAACACCAAAATCGATTTTTTTTCCCTCAATATTTCTTTTTACCGTTTTGAAGATGACATTTTTGGCCAAATTCACCTCGTATCGAACATTGTTTGTATTTTTAATGACTGATCGATAGAGTACGTCGGCTTTCTGGGTAGTTAAGCCTTGTTTGACCAAACAGTCTTTCAGCCAGCCCCCGAAAGTCGGGTGGGCAGCTTTCGCGGTCCAGATAAGCGAAACGAGTAAAGCTGGGTTTTCAAATTCAACGTTCGTTACCGTTAATCGTTCGAAAAACGCGACGCTCGGTGGAAGCGACGTAAGGATTCGCCAGGCGAGCGAAAAGCAATACTGAACCGCACACTGACCCTAAATAAAACATTTAAATTAAATTTAATTAATTTACTTGTTCTTGCGTAAATCAATTTTACCAGATATGACAGTGAGTTACTGGCTTGTCGTTGGTGCATATCGCACTGGCTTCCGACTTGTAGGATTTTGACGATCGAATCGTACAGTTGGTTGTGTTTAACTCCTTCCGTGTTGCCCAAGATGAAATTACTTGCCTGGAATAACGAAAATAAAATAATAATCGTGTTAATAAATTGCGTTGAATTGGACTTACCAAACCATCTAATTTGGGTACTTCCTGATTACAGATTTCCGACGGTGTCAACAAATAAAACCGTGGTTTCATTCCTTGCGAATCATCAGAAGAAACATGTTTTGCGAAGTTTTCTTCAATTTGTTTCAGCACGAAGTACAATTTTGTGCAATGTGCGCTATCCTTATCAGCTTCCGCATTAATACTCGAATTTTGAATGTTGAATAAATTCCACTGCACCTAATTTAACCAAAATAATGGATTAAAATATTGAAATAATGTCTAACTAAACCAGGGGTTCCCAACGTGTGGTAGGCGACAAGTGGATTTTGAATGGAGTTTTTGATATTTTGTAGAAGAATTGGATTTTTTTGAGGTGATTTTGACTATTTTTTGGATTTTTGGTGTTTGATTTTGTGATTTTTGAAGGGAATTTTGATATTTCACTAAAGTTTTTAATTTTTCGGGAAAAATTTTTCATTTTTGAATGGAATTTTGGTTTTATTTGTGGAAATTTTGATAATTTTGGGGAAAATGTTTAATTTTTATGGATTTTTGGTGTTAGATGTTGTGATTTTGTGATTTTTGACTGAGATTTATGGAGATTTTTAATTTTTTTTTGGATTCTTGATGTTTGACCTACTGGTACGTCACCACATTGTACCCTACTAACAGCTACACCATCTTAAAAAGATTGGGAACCTCAGGTCTAAACAATAACTCTTACTTGTTCAATTAAAGTTGCAGGAGCTTCGTATAAATTTCTCATTAAGTAATCAAAGACCAACAACAGTCTCGAAAGATATAAAAGTTGATTTTCCTTCATAACCCTTAAAAATTCAAAAATCAATTAATTCGACATACAATTTTCATTTTTTTTTTTTTTAAATAATACGTTTTTGTCGTATCGGCTATTGTGACGATGGTTTGTGCACAATGCAGTAAAACAGTTTTCTTCTGCATAAGTTGCAAAGAATGAAAAAGGAAAAGTAACAATTGCATGTGCTCCACATTTAAATCTACAAAAAAACAAAAAAAATTCTCATTAAAACCCAAATCCAATCGATTTCCTATTCAAATTACCGCTGTCAGACTCCTCGTAAGTCCCACCAGCCGGTGGATTCTGAATATACTTCTGTAAAGTGTGAAATATCTTTTGCCATATGAGCAAGCACGTTGCTTCACATTTACTCTTGAGGGTCACTTCGTCTTTTTCGCGTTGTTGACGCAGCAGAAGAATTTGTGCAAGCACCGCTAACGTTCGTGGGTACACTTGTAAAGGCCACTCTTCCTGTGCTGAAGGATTCACTCCCAGTTGGGTCAATAACACATTCTAAATTTTAAAAAAACCGTTAAATTTCGATTAAATTATTTATTTCTTTAATTCTCACCTGTAAATTATCATTTAGTAATCCAGTAGCTAATATATTGTGAGTATAATGTGCTAAAGCTTGCGAAAATTCATCGTACAAATTGCCAAGCACAGTTCCGAAATAGACGCTCAAATTGCCAATCTCCGTGTGCGCTATCTCCTTATCCAAATCCCTCACAATCCCAGCAAGAATGATCATGTGTTGATCATTCGAACTCGATCGAGCGTAATTTCGCATGTAATCGCTTTCCGAGTTTAGGAAATGAACATTCATGAACACAAATATATTCGTGGCCAAATTTATATACTAAAAAATAAAAAATATAATTAATATAAAAGCCAATTTCATTTATTTCAATTCATTACTCCGTGTGGTTCGCCTTTTTCCGGCACGAGACTCCCAGTTTCGCTCTGTCTTTGAGGACTTTTCGGATTCGGAGTCGTCGCTTCAACATTCGAGGACTGTGACGTAGCATTTGCAGTTGTATTTGAGTCTTGGGGCGCCAATGTTTCTTCAAACCATTGACCAAGAATCGGTTCGCTGTCATCTGAAAGATTTAAACAAAAAAAATTTTATAATCTTTGTTTTTGTGTTGTATTTTTTCCCGAAACTTGCCATCATCTCCAGTGCTATCCTCGGAATAACTGAAATCATCTTCGTAGTACGTGTTTGAATCGGAAACACTAAATGCGTCGCCGTCTATGGGGTTTTTCTGAATTCGTTTCAGCATGCACGCCTGAAATTTAATACAATTTTTTTAATTCAAAAATTTAAAAAATTTAACTTCGTGATTACTTTTCGGTAGCTAATCGCGGATAAATTAAATAATAGATTATTCAGGTTGATGTTTAAAATAAGGCGTTGAACTCTCTGCCAAGCGCCATATTGACCAAGAATATCGAGCCGTGCTGCATTCTGACTGGGTCGATCTTCGGTTTGGTTCGTCTCCGTCTTCAAATCGTCGAGCAATAACGTCATTAAGTTTAGAGCTTGCGAACCCAGCGCCACGGAGAGCACGCCGAATCCTTGTTGGCTGCAAATAAAATAAAAAAAATTAATTCAACACAAAAAAAAATCGACAGTATTTATTTTAAAATTATTTAATTACATTTTCATCAATGTTTGCCGCCCCGTTCCAGCTCCGTCTTTTCCTTTCGTGGGTGTCTGCTCCGGTGTTCGAGCTTTTCCACCGCCATCTTTGCTATTTTTATCGCCCATATTCATCGGAGCCATGTACAAAATGTGCTGCAGTCCAGTCAGGAGAGTCCAAGCTCCAATCAGGTAAAAATTTTGCAAATTCTAAAAAAAAAAAAAAAAAATTATTATTAAAAATTAAAATTTGGAATTTGAATAAATTATTATAAAAAGCGTACATGACCACCAGCTCTTGTCGAATTGCGAATAGCAGACGCAACGGTGTTAAATACTTCCAGCTAAAACCAAAAATTAATTATTTCAAATTTTTGAATTATTTTTTTCACATTTCTTACGCTTCTTTCAACAATATTAACAGCATAATTATCATTTTCGTCGTCTTTAGTCACCGTGACGCCCTTTTGGGGCCCACTAGTGCTAATTCCCACGATGCTATTTGCAACTGCTACAGTCACAGATGCAAATAAACAACTCATAACGACGATGGTTAATTTCTGCAGTCTTTCATCGTTCAGCGGTTCTAAAACGGGCAGAGACAAAACACGCCACACGATAATCACATCATTCATCAGCAACTGAAAGCTGCCACATCAACATGAAAAAAAAAACAAATATTAAGCAACCAATCAGACGCTAAACGTCACAAATTCATTTTTTGGTGAAATAAGTACCTGCTGCGTACTGATACGGCGTCGGGAACCGAATTGGGTACTGAAAAACCCTTCCCGGCGACGGCATCTTGGAATCGAGCCACATAACGGTGCAAGTATGGCAGTTCGAGACACATGTCGATTAATATGTCGCCGGCATTTAGTTGCTGCAAGCTGGCGATGTTTTTCATGGCAAATAAGTTCTGAAATTTTCGTATAAAGAATTTGTAATTTTTACGGTTTTAGGGATTTTTTTTGTGAGTTTTGTTTACTTTCACTTCTTGCACTGGGTCTGTGATATGCGAAATAGTTGTGTCGCCATCTTTGTCTATAAGTTCAATCGGACCTTCACTTTTTTTGCCAGTCAGGTCATGATATGGAGTCATTAATTGCTCTAAAATTGCGTGACATGGGTCCACGCGAGGACGTTTTACTTCCTTTACCTCCTCGTCTGTTTTCTCAGCACCTAATATTAAAATGGAAAAAAATGTGATTTTTACAGCAAAAATGTGACATTTTACAGCAAAAATGTGACATTTTACAGCAAAAATGTGACATTTTACAGCAAAAA
>JAQIXU010002593.1:0-11491 GCA_034701245.1 Strigamia transsilvanica
TCAATAATACAAAACATATAACATAACAACTGAACGCCATTGGTGCGTTCCGGTTAACGTCCATAATCCGTTAATCCGCTTCGCGATAGCAGCGCCATCGCTCGGGATGCTTAGCAAACATTCGAGCAATTCCAACAAATGTCAAAACAAGAATGAATTTATTCCAATATGGCGGTACAAGGTAAAAGGAGCCAATTCTGGCAAGGTCCGAGGTCCAAGGAACCGGACAGACGCCTGATGTCGTCGACATCGTCAACATCTGACAGCGTGGCAATATTGTGCCAGGTGAATGGAGAAGACTCGCTGCAAATGATACAGGAATGAGACATTTTCAAGGCACTAGATGCAATAATACAACACAAGGGATGCAAAAAATGCAAAAAATTCGCGGGACAATTTTATGTATTACATGACATCTGCAGAAGGACAGGTGCCCTGGCAACTCTGAATTGCCGGTAGTCCTATAAAGAAATAAAAATAGTAAATAATTACACGAGTCGGTTGTACATTTCTAAATTTTATACATGAATTAATTAATAATGACTGGATTATAATTTATTAAATACTACTTACTTCCTTGATTTAATAATGTCCAACAGGAACAACATGTGCTCATAATATGGCCAAGGTTTTTTCTTCTTACCACGAGCATCACCTGATTTTTTTTTGTTTTCACGCACAAAAGTTAGATGTTTGAAGGTTTTTTGGCCATTCCTTTCTCTAAACAGGTGTCACACTTAACTTCCACTCCCCCAAGCTGCAAATACATGGATTTTACTTCATTTAAAATATTTACAATATTTAAATTGTCCATATCTGAAAAGAAAAAATGTGTCTAGAAAATGCCGTCATTTTTGTGTTAATTTTGATTTTACTGGCTGTTGCTTTCATCCATGGAGGCGGACATCCATAGTTGTGACTCGCTGTCGCCCCAGTGTCCAGAAGCAGTTTCACCTTTGTGACGCCAATCTTTGCCGTCAACCAGTACAGCCACGTCAAGCGTTTTTGCTTGCCCGGCGTGTACGGCTGAACTTCATTTATATAGATTGTCCCCATTTCTTGCAGTTTGGACTGTTCAATGCCCTGTTCTCCGGTTGTCCCAGGCGTGGTCTTCCTACGTGTGTAGGGCATGCGTCGGCCATATGCCGGAGTTCCCTCAAAGTATTTGTCGAATTGTGACTTGTTCATGTCACTCATAACGGCCTTCGTGTCTGGCTTTTCGTCAGTGCTTGCAATGTGCTCTACGTTGCTTTGTGGCATGCCAGCAATATTGGTCGTGTCAGAGAAGTGGGCCACTGGTCCGTTCGTGCCAGTGCCGTCTCCCTTGACTTCCTTTGGCCATGCGCTTATCTCTTGCCGATTACTGCCGGGCTTTTCCTGTTCTTCCGCACCTTTTTTCGCGGCGGCGGGCGCATGTTTTTCTTCCGTATCCATTGCTTGTGTGTCTGACCTCAACTCTGTTGCCGTTCCGAAGGCGTTCACGTCCAACAATCGGGCGCCTCTGGCACTTTGCGTGCATTCACTGCGGTTGTCCTCTGGCCTGTTTTGTCCCAGGATTGCTCTTATCTGGGCCACGTTGGAGGCAATCACGTCCATCACTGGCACCGCTGTCTGATCATCGTCCAGCACGATATGTTCATTTACTGTGGCAAAAGCCTGAATTACCTCGTCGTATTCGTCGACGGACAGGTATGGGTCTACCCAATCCGGACTTGATATTATTTCCTCCGATGAAATCCAGTTTTCCCACAATACTTCTTCCAAATGACCTCTAGAGTTCCCATCGTTCTGGGCTGTGTCGACGCTTGGTCCTGGCGATGACTGCTCGACTAGTTTAACGATGAGCGTCCCGGGGTATATCGTGAATCCTGCACATTTTGGTACCCCGTGTGCTGCATCTGTTGGTTCGCGCCCTGGCTTGGTCCGCCATTGGCTTGCTGTCCATTGGGCCCGCTGTTTCCCCTGTGTGTATACCCGTTGGTATACTGCGGTCCGCCGTTGTAGGCATTGCCGTTTGCATCTCGTGCCCGTTTTCTACAGTCATTTTGCTCGTGGCCATGCCTGTTGCAGTATGCACAATACCGCTGATTGCCCTGGGTTTGCCCCTGCGGCTGATGGTTCGGGCACCGTGCTGCCAGATGGCCCGGCTGATTGCAGTTGTAGCACAACCGCTCTTCGTTATTCTGACGTGGTGTCGGTTGCTGGTACCCGGCATTCCCCTGATACCCCCAGCCATTTTGTTGCCCATAGCCAAATGGCCTGTTCTGTTGGCCTTGCTGGCGCGGCCGCTGCCGGTTCCTGCCGTTGCTCTGACGTGGCGCGTTGTTTGTTTGTTGGCTTCTGCATCGTGGCCCCTGCGGTCAACTCTTGGCCGAATCGGCGCCTCAGCAGCACAACAAACTCGTCGAGATCGATGCAGTCACTGGCTGTGGGACACACACGCGCCTCGTCGACCATTTTCGACCGCATCACTCCGCACGTGGTCGCTGCCACCGCCACAGCTCTGGCCTCATTAATAAAGGCATTGATGCTGGCCCCAGTCTTTGTGTTGCCCGCAAACTTCGGAATCATTGCCATGAGCGCCATGGTTGGTTCTGGTTGCGCTATGGCTACTTCCTGTGTGTTGTCTCTGAATATACCGTCACAGGCCCCTAGTATGGGTCTAAACCACCCAAGCCACAAATCACAAAAGTTGTAAAATCACACCCAAAAATCAAAAATAAAAGATCAAAGGCGGCAATCAAAAATCAAAAAGCAAAAGTGGTAATCAAAAATCAAAAAGCAAAAATTAAAAGGGTTTCATTTGTTGGCAATAGGGGGAAATAAAAAGCCTCTCTGTTTGTGTGTGCTCCCCAAAGGAATGCGGCACCCCACAGTCGTTCCCCCCTATTTTTCACAGCTCACAGCTGCACAGCCAGACGATGTGGCGGCCAACGGTCACAAAGGCGACCAGGTCAAAACGACAACTACTCGATGATACAAGGAAAAAAACAAGTGATAAAAAATCCGGTTTCACTAAAAACCGATAAACGAAAAAGAACATAATTGCAAAAAGCTACGGATGCCCAGACGGGACATCTAACAAATATACAGAATGAAAACATCTACAGAAAAACATCAGAACCATTACAATATAATAATAAACAGTGTAATTAAACACGAACCAGAATATAATGCAATATAATAAATAGTTAATCCGTAATTTGAAATCAATGCATAAATTAATGTATGGAATAAAAATAATTATGGAAACTCGGAGAATACAATTGTTTTAAAAGCCAACAATACAGTCTGTTCGAAATGTGGAAATCTGATAAAGAAAAATCAAAAATGGCATTAATATTTAGGTCTAAATCTTCGCGAACTTCAACAATTGGTTGCGGGTTGCACGATAAGCCATCCGCAATGGCGTTGTCAGCGGCCGGAACATGTTGAATGTTGTAGTCATATGCTGACAAAAACACTGCCCATCGGTGAAATCTTGCTGCAACAATTTGATTACAGCCTTCTTTTCGCTCGCCGAAGATTGAAACTAACGGTTTGTGATCAGTTCTTAACGTAAACTTCCTACCAAATAGGTAGTGGTGAAATTTCCGTATGCCAAAAATTATGGCAAAACCTTCACGGTTGATTTGCGCATAATTACGTTGCGCCGGTGATAATAGGGAACTGGCAAAAGCGATGGGGTGGTGGGTGCCCGAGGAGATGAAAGCTCCCACTCCCACGGAGTCATGTTTTGAATTTTTTGCTAAAGAAAAATGAAAAATGAAATATTTATCCTCACCCGACTGTCGATTCTCTTCTTGTTTAATTGCAAATCTGACTTTTTCTGCCGTCAAATCGTCTGGCGCTCATTGCTTCACGCTGTTGTACGTGTCTGGCAATCCTTGCAGCAGATAAATTGCTACCTCGTTGTCCGTAACCACTTGGCCCAGCGATCGTAACTGTTCAATTAGTCCTTCAACACGCTGCAAATAAGCTTCAGATTTTTTTCCCTTTTTCCACGTGACACAGTTCAATTTGCGTTGTATCGTGAGCTTTTTTTGCGTTGCTGCTCCCCGATGTACGTTTGTGAGCGTGTCCTATATTTCACGTGCTGTTGTTTTGTTCAACACATAACTTGTCTGCGAGGTCGTTAATGACTGTGCCAAAATGTTCCTTGCATTCACGTCGTTTTGCGCCCACTGTTGTCGTACGGCTTGCGCCGCCCCGCCTCCGGTGCTTGCTCATCAATTGTATTCAAAACGTCATTTTTCTCAAGCAGTATCCTCACTTTCCATCTCCATGTGGGATAATTGTTTGTGTTGAGTTTTTCGATCTGGGTGAAACTTTGCTGGTTGGGTTCCGCCATTAGTTTAGATTTGCGTTCGCACACTTTTCCTGATTATCACTTATTTTCACTTGTTTTATAACACTTACAGTTTCTTTTTTCACAGAATTTTGCACACTGGACCCATAACCCTTTGTTGGTTTACTTAAGTTGAATACAAAGGATGAATACAAAAGTGAAAGTAACACATTAACATAAAATTTGGTATCTAGCGCCATCTAGGGTTGAGAAGCAGATTAATAGACGAACATTTAGGATGATCTTTGGGCTTCTTGATGATCACTGAAATCTCCAAAATTTCTGCATCTGATCGTTGTAGCAGTTTCAACCTTGAGCCCTTTGCAATTAAGACTAAGGCGGCACACAATAGTGGCCCTGACAAGGCATCAGCAACCAAATTTGCTTGTCCTTTGTGATGAATTTGCTTGACCTTTGTGATGAATTTGCAAGGGTAATTCCTGCAGATCTAAGGCAATTCGTGCAAATTTTCTATTTATTTGCTTTGACGTGTTGAGATAAGATACACACCGATTGTTCGTCCAAACATGCACTTTCTCTAATCCAATCACGTATATACGGAATTTTTCCATTAATGCCCAGTGTAGAGCGAGACATTCAAGCAAATTAGAATGTAGACTTTCCTCGTGCGGCGTCGTTGTTCGGCTTGCATATTCAATGACAATTTCGTTTTTTACCATCAAATTGTGATAAGTACAGGTCGTAGCATTGTGCTGATGTGTCGACATGGACATGTGTCTCCCTATCTGGTGAAAAATGTCCCAGTATCGGTGGTGACTTCAGTTTTTCTTTGAGAGTTCTCGTTGCAACGGAATGTTCTGTTGTCCATTTGGCGATCTTTGCATTCTTAGATTCCTAGTTTGGGCTATTTCTGCTTTTCTGCCACGCAGTAACAATGATAATGGTCTGGCTATCATGGTGTATCCCTCGATGAACTTCCAAAACTATGACGCAAATCCCAGAAATCATGCAACATCGTTGTATCTCGGAAGACGATCTGGATATTTGTCCACTGCAGAAATTCTATCCGGGTTTGGGCGTTTTCTATTAGCTGAGACCTCATAACGTCATCAATCCGTGGCATGCAGTAAGCATGTTTCTTTGTTTTTCGTTTAGTTTGCGAAAATCAACGACAGGTCTGCATGGCGTTGAAGGATGATTTGGTTGCTCAACAATAAACATTGATGAAGCATAGGAAGATGTTGACCTCCGTATGAGTGCCATTTGTTCCTATGATGCAAGTTCTTCACATAGAAATTGTCTATCGCTCCATGAGAAATGATAATGTTTTGTCAACCAATTCAATGACGTGTTCGGTCTTGGTACAACAACCAATGTCTTGTTTGTGCATTGAAAACAGTTTCTTATTTTCCTTAAGAATGCTAACAACGCGTTCTTTCTGTGCTAACGTTGCACGTGGCGTAATCTTCGCAATAACCGTACGAATATTTTCGTGAAATTCCGTCTCAGGTTGCTCGTTTAGGGCAAACCACCTGGTGTCGACAGTCTCTTCAAAATTGGGAGTTTTGAACCTGTGTCTTCCAATGCTTTTGTAAGAAGGCTCCATAGATAGGTAGAAGCAGAAAGGAATGTAGAGAGGCTTTCAACAAAATCGGAAAAAAATGGATGCTTCTATACAACATTCTGCAGCACACTTATCAACCAAATTCAGTGAATGTGCAAAGCAGGGAATGTATTCTGCGTACATATTTAACTCCTTGATGCATGCTTGTAAGCCGCGGTATTTCCCACTCATGTTGCTGGCATTGTCATAGCTTTGTCCACGACAGTCTTTGATATCAATACCTTTTTTTTTAAAATCAAGTAAACTTTGGGCGAGTTGTTCAGCAGTATGACCTTCCATATCCAAGAACTTCACAAACTTTTCCACTGGTCCAGATGGTAAGACATACCGCAATATTATAGTGAGTTGGTCCACATGTGAAATGTCTGGAGTAAAGTCCAGTGATACTGAATAGTACTTGCATTTCTTAATTTCGCAAATAAGCTTAGTATGATCCAGTAAGCTTGATAAAATTAGATGGATAAAGTCCTCACATGTTGTTCCTTTATTTGCTTAAGTATTTATATGCTGAACCAGAAAAATGTCTAATTTGGCTATTAATTCCAACAAACCTAAATAATTTCCATTATGAGGTGAACCAATAGTTTCATCGCTACCCCGAAATGCAAGACCTCGTTCTACTAAAAATTTGATAACTGAAGTAGTTCGCTCTAAAAGTGCCTGCCAATATTTTTGTTCGGTCTCAATTTGGCGTACAAGTTGAGAATTGACATGCGCACCCTTGCTTTTGCAAACTAAACAGCGAAACTATCGCTTGTCTATGGGAGGTGCTCTCTTCATGTCTTTTCAACAAATTATTTGTGTTTTTCCAGTCATCAAATTCTTCTTTCATAAACCGTAATGAACAGCCTGAATCAGTAACTTTGCAAACAAAACAGAAAAGTTGTTCTTTAGTTTCTGAATAACACAACCAATCTCTCAGGTGAGTTTTGTTTGTTGGTTTATGTGTATATGTGAAAAACGACTTTCGGCAAAATCGTGAATAATTTTCTTTATTGTATGTTTTTTTTGAAGACAAGAAATCACTGTTCATGTGTTTCCCTTCGCTACTTCCTTTTGCAATCCAATAATCTCGATTGAAATTGCTCGGCCATTCACCAATATCGTTGGAGTACATTTTACTTTCGTTTTGTTTTTGGTTTGTAGAAGACGTTGCTACATTGGAAACATGTGCTGTGCTTTCTGCCTCTCTTTGGCTTGAAGATGGTATGACTAAATTGGGAGGACTTGCTGTACATTTCATTTCTATAGCACTGCCTTCATCTACTACACAGTGAGACGTGACTTCTGTATTTTCTGCTTCGATTTCTTTGGATTCAGCACCATCAAGGACGACATTAAAAAATTCAGACATCTTGCGTGTTTTTGATATAACATCTTGGTTCTTTTGTTCCTTTTCATCTTTTGCTTTACGCTTTGCACTTCCAGAAGCATAATGTCGACCCGTATCTCTGGCTCTGCTGCTCATGTTGACTATCTCAATCTGGGTAGAAGAGAATATGAATTTAAAAATGAAATGTAATCCTCCTACTTCCTACGCTGTCCAAAGTTCCGTATTAGGTATTACATATAAATACGGAACTTTGGACAGCGTTTTATGATATAACAATTTATTCATGATGATACATTAGGGTTTTCAAATCCAGACAGCTAAATATCCGGATATCCAGATAGTCATACGTAAAAACGAATATTTTATCTTCAGTATTTTCATGTATGACAAAAATAAAAAATAATTTTAAATTTATCTTTTGCTGAAAATCCCAATGTTGTAAATCCTTTGGGAAGGTAATAAACGACTTGTTTGTAAATATTTCATTTAATTATTATTATTATTATTATTATTTTAGATACCGGTACAAACATTTAACACTCACAGTACCAACCTAATTCATTTAGCACCCAAAAATGAATCTTTATGTTTTTCTACTCTTACAAATACATTCTTCCAATCACTATATCCTTCATCTTCAGTAAAAGTTATACGCTTAGCAGAAAATTTTTGCATTCTGGATGGTCAGTCTTTATCGGTCTCCTCAAAATATTAGCATCTGCATACAACACGGGTCATCTTTGACCCCAAGTCCAAAAAACTTTTCCAAAAATCTGTGAAAATGATTCAAATTTTTAATATTTCATCTTTATGTTGAAATTTAACTAGTTTTTTATTTGTCGAAAGAAGTACGACATAAATAGTTGAGATTGAATTCCAAAGCAGTACGTAAACAAAGGAATTTAATGAACATTTAAAAAAAATACACGAATTTTTAGAAAGAAAATCCTGTTAGTTTTAAAGAGAGAAAAATTGAAAAATTTTTACAGTTACATTAATTGAATCTCATTTGAATCCACTGAATCCTTTCCGAATCCACTGAATCCACAAAAAATTAGCGAATTCAGAATCCTTTACGTCAAATTCTTCGATGTCATACCCCTCGCTCAAAACATGGGGTTCTACGAAGTACCGTAGAAAATTAGCTGGTGGCGACCTGTGGTGTCCGTTGTTTGTACACATAATTTGGGTAAGAAATGATTTGCAATTAATTCCATAAAATCAATTATTTTTTTATTTAATGATTTTCAAATCTAACAATTTTTTAGTTTAATGATTTTCAAATCTAACAATTTTTTAGTTTAATGATTTTCAAATTTAATAATTTTTTAAATTTAATGGGTTTAACGACAATGAATTTAAATTTAAAATTCAAATACGACAAAGTCGTCACAAGCGAAACCTCACGCCTGGCAGAAAACGTCATAGCGATATGTAAATGAGCTATACAACCGTCGGAGAATATTTAATAATCACTCATTACATCTAACAAGTAAGTCGATTCTTAAACAACATTACAATGGACTCTCGACTTTTTATTCGAGGATTAGCTCGTGGCGTTTGCGACCGAGATATTGAACGTTTCTTTACGGGGTACGAAATCCACGAAATATTTCTTCGAAAAGACTTTGGTTTTGTACAATTGGCTAATAATCGAGATGCCAAGAGAGCTATTTCTAACCTAAACGGACACAACTTGTTGGGGCAACCAGCAACACTGAAGTTTGCCCGAGGACGTGCTTCTCGAGATTCAAGGAGGAGCCGTGAAGTCGAGAGGCAAAGACCACGCAATTTCGACTCGAGGAGTGGTCAAAGAGATGATGGAGATCATACCCGCAATTTCGACTCGAGGATTGGTCGTGAAGTCGAGAGGCAAAGACCATTCAATTTCGACTCGAGGAACGGTGATGAAGTCGAGAGGCAAAGACCATTCAATTTTGACTCGAGGAGTGGTGAAAGAGATGAACGAAATCGATCCCGCAATTTCGACTCGAGGAGTGGTCAAAGAGATGAAAGGAACGGAACCCGCGATTTCAATTTGAGGGGTAATCGTTGTAATCGTAGCGAGGGATCACGTAATTATGGTCGTGGGTTTGGCGAAAGATACCGAGTTATAGTGGAGAACTTGTCAAGCAGTATCAGTTGGCGGGAATTGAAAGATTACATGTTGCAAGTTGGTGAGGTCATCCACGCGGACGCACATAAAAGGAATCGAAATGAAGGTGTCGTTGATTTCGCAACGGAATGGGATAGGGATGAGGCCATCGAAAGGTTTCACAATACCGAACTGTACGGATGCGTTGTGAGATTGATCATAGATGATGAGCAGAGTGGGCGTGATAATTTCGATTCGCGATCAAGTACTCCCTTCCGGTCGAGGTTTCCCTTAAGATTCAACCGATCGAGGTCCCCCTTAGGATCCAACCGATCGAGGTCCCTCTTAGGATTCAACCGGTCGAGGTCCCCCATAGGATTCAACCGGTCGAGGTCCCCCTTAGGTTCCAACCGGTCGAAGTCTCCCTTAAAATCTCCATCTCGCCAGGAACAGCTGCCGGAAACAGTGGTACTTAGTGCAGTTACTGCCGATACTGATAATGATAAATTGTGCGATGACAACGACGACGGCAATTGGTTCTGCAGCAAGAACTACTACTTGTATGAAAACATCGACGACGACGACAAGTTGCTCGACAGCAAGGACGACAAGTTGCTCGACAGCAAGGACGACAATTTGTATGAAAACATCGACGGCAACGACGACGAATTGCTCGAAGATGACGAAAAATTAAATTAAATGACTTGCTTTTTAACATTCATTTTTATAAAAGAGGAAATTACGAAATAACGTGTGTGATAATTCAGCCGATAATTTAGTTGTGTGTAAGTCTAATTTTTATTTATTTGAGACTTGAAAATTTGTATTTAATTGATGAAAACGATTATGGCATGAGTTTTTTAAATGTATACATATCACGGACTATTTGTTTTCAATTTACTTGTTAATTAAAAAATTATGCATTTTTAAAAATTGGACCTTATTGACGTTTAATTAAAATGGGGTTGATCGACTCTCTTTTGAACTACGAGTTTCACAGACTATTTTTCTCCTGATCCAGGAGAAGTAGCGTTCTTTTACATTTTTATTTCAAATTTCAAAAATATTTATTATTTGCCCGATGAAATGTTACCCGGTGCGTAAAATCAACTCTCTTTAAATTTGAATTTGAAATTTGAATTTCAATAAAATAATTTTGATCCTTTTGTTTATTTTGTTTCCATTTCGAACATTTTAAAATTCAAATACGACAAAGTCTTCACACGCGAAATGTAACGTCGGGCAGACGTTACAGTCGAAAACGTCGTAGCAACGTGCAAATTACCTATAGCTATTTAACCGTCGTTGCATATTTAATAAGCATTCATTATATCGAAGTCGATTCTTAAACAACATTATAATGGCCTCTCGACTTTTCATTGGCGGATTAGCTCGTGACGTTTGCGACCGAGATATTGAGCGTTTCTTTACGGGGTACGAAATCCACGAAATATTTCTTCGAAATGGCTTCGGTTTTGTACAATTGGCTAATAATCGAGATGCCGAGAGAGCTATTTCTAACCTCAACGGACAGAACTTGTTGGGGCAACGAGCAACACTGACATTTGCCCGAGAACGTGCTCCTCGAGATTCAAGGAGCGGTCAACGAGATGATCGAGATCGATCCCGCAATTACGACACGAGGAATGGTCAACGAGATGATCGAGATCAAACCCGCAATTTCAACTCAAGGAATAGTCAACGAGATGATCGAGATCGATCCCGCAATTTTGACTCGAGGAATGGTCAACGAGATGACCGAGATCGATCCCGCAATTCCGACTCGAGGAATGGTCAAAGTGATAATCGAGATCAAACCCGCAATTTCAACTCGAGGAGCGGTCAACGAGATGATCGAGATCGATCCCGCAATTTCGACTCGAGGAGTGGTCAACGAGATGATCGGGATCGATCCCGCAATTCCGACTCGAGGAATGGTCAACGAGATCATCGAGATCGATCCCGCAATTTCGACTCGAGGAATGGTCAACGAGATGAAAGGAGTCGGAACCGCGATTACAATTTGAGGGGTAATCGTTGTAATCGTGGCGAAGGGTCACGTAATTATGGTCGTGGGTTTGGCGAGAGATACCGAGTTATTGTGGAGAACTTGTCAAGCAGTATCAGTTG
>JAQIXU010002594.1:0-11487 GCA_034701245.1 Strigamia transsilvanica
GGCCGGGGCCTAACAACAAATTCGACTTAGGGAGGTTTTCGACTTAGGGAGGTTCGACTTATCGAGGTCCGACTGTAGATGCAAATAAGTGCGTTTTTAGGCGAAATTATTCAAATAAGTGCGTTTTTAGGATAAATAATTCAAATAAGTGCGTTTTTAGGCTAAATAAACGCAAATAAGTGCGTTTTTAGGCTAAATAAACGCAAATAAGTGCGTTTTTAGGCTAAATAAACGCAAATAAGTGCGTTTTTAGGCGAAATAATTCAAATAAGTGCGTTTTTAGGATAAATAATTCAAATAAGTGCGTTTTTAGGCTAAATAAACCCAAATAAGTACGTTTTTAGGCTAAATTAACGCAAATAAGCACGTTTTTAGGCTAAATAAATGCAAATAAGCACGTTTTTAGGCTAAATAAACGCAATTAAGTGCATTTTAAAGCAAAATAAATGCAAATTAAATGCATTTTTTGTCAAAATTAAATGCATTTTTTGTCAAAATTAAATGCATTTTTTTTTGTCAAAATTAAATGCATTTTTTGTCAAAATTAAATGCATTTTTTGTCAAAATTAAATGCATTTTTTTTTAGCAAAATTAAATGCATTTTTTTTTAGCAAAATTAAATGCATTTTCTAAAGCAAATTTAGATGCATTTTTAGCACAATCCAGGCAAGTTTTGTTGATAAATAGCCATTTTGGAAAATTTTTTACTTTTTGCTTTATTTCACGTGGATCCATCGCCTTCGGATATGCGTTAATGCCGCAATCTATAACCCTGATAAAAAAAACAAAACAACAATTTCTTAAAACTCAAAAACATCTCGATTCCATCCATCCATTTAACTCGTATCCACATCCCCTCTTCGGCGGTTGGATTTTTATATTCTTCTTCGACTCCGGCCGCGCCTCTTTCCTCACATTCGGTCTAAACGCACGAATCGGTCCACGAAAAGTCCCCGAATAATGACCCGAACCTTGACTACAACACAAAAAAACCTCAAAAACCTCAAATATTCGCCCAAAAATCTAAAAATTCCACATTTTCTTTCCCGGACTCGAACAAATGAACTCCCCGGCGAAATACTTCTCCTTCGTCTTACGCCGCTCCCGCCTGTACGCCCGAAGACCATCGGTCGGCGCGTCGCCTTCAAACGCCCGACGAAACTTGGAAAAATATCCGGGCGTCGAAATTTGAATTTGCTTGCCCGACTGCGCGGATTCGTTCCAAACGACTGAAATCCAACGCTTTTAACACAAATTTTATTGTTTTGAAAAATCGATTTACGAGTGTCCAAAGGCACATAACGCGTGTTGATGGCGATATAAGGCTCTTCTTTGAATATTCCCAATCTGGCGATGTCGGGAGGCGGTTTCACCTCTTTTTCTTTCCCTTTTTTCTTCATTTTCGTCTGAATTTATTCCAATTTCAATCGCAATCGATTCCCCCCCATTTTGATGTGAATATGAGCTCGCGAAATCGTTTTTCTTTGTTTTTATTATTGCGCACTGCCGGCGCACGGTGTGAGAATTATGCAACTGATTTATTGACTGGAGCGCTTTAGTTTGGAATTTTTAAACCGTAATAAACCGTTATGAAATTGCGACTATAAAATAAGTTGCATTCTTTATTCTTTCAGCTGCGACGAGTAGATATATGGAACTAATTTAAAGGATGTTTAATTTGTTGCACTTGCAGTTTGGGATTTTCCAGTGTAAGTCTCAAGGAATTGTCAAATTGGACACACGCAATAGTGTAGCCAGGGCCGGATTTAGGATTTAGGTATTGCGGGGGCCCTAAGCAGAAAATTTTAAAAAATCTAAAAAATACACTTGTTATTATCTCTTTATATATAGTAAATATAAATACATATGCGACAAAGAAAAAAATTACTTACAAAGTTAAAAATGTATATTATATTTACGATTTAAATACGTTCATTCACATCAAAAACATCAAAATCGTTATAAAATTGGTCGATTATATCGTTGGAGCAAAGAGTTCGCAGCTTATCGTGTTCCATACTCACAATACTTAAGTCGACTAATTTTTCCTGAGACAGTCAGTTTTTTTTTTTCGGGGTCCCCGATGGGTGGAAGCCCTAAGCAACTGCTTATTCTGCTTATACATAAATCCGACCCTAGTAGCCAGGGCTGGATTAAGCTCCTTTGGGGCCCAAAAAAATTGAATCATCATGTTATTGGACCCTTACAGATATATTTTTCCAATTACTGTATCCTTCACCTGCGCTTAACGGAAGATTTTTGTAGATTCTTATACGTAGATTTTTTTTGTTTTCATTGCAGATACTGGTCTGAACTTGTTTTTGTTTTTGGTTCTAAACACTGAGCCAGTTGTCAGTTCTCCAGCATGTGCCTATCAAATATTTGCTCAGGACCATACAATGTGCAAGTATAATGCACCGGTGAATTATTGTTGTTGATGTTTAGTTTTGTGATTATTTTTAATTATGGATTGAGGTTGATAGGCTTGTTCGATTATACGAGGTGGATTGAACACTGAGGAACAACAGGAGGTAATTCGAGATCATAATAAAGCGAGACAAAAGGTTGCTACTGGACACCAGCAAGGCCAACCAAGTGCCAGCAACATGAGAGAAGTGGTAAACATCCTTAAGCAGACATTTTTGCTATTTTCTGACTTGTGAAACACAAAATCTCATGAAACCTCTAATTGTTATTCAATTAATTGATTAATATTAGGCTTGGTGCAATGAATTGGCTAGCATAGCCCAAAGATGGGCTGAACAATGCACTTTTGCAAGTGACCGTAATAGGAGAACTAGTGAGTTGGAAATCACAAACAAAAATAAATGAATGAAAAATTTGATGTGATTTCATTGCAGAAAAATATGAACATGTGGGACAAAATATTTTCATGTCACATTCAAACAGCAAGACTCCTGATGCTGATGTGGCGCAAGCCGTTCAAACGTGGTTCAACGAAGTGAAAATACCGGGTTTTAACGCCAGTTACATTAGCCCGTTTCACATCGATCAATCAGCCACACATTACACACAAGTAAGTGTTGCGAGGCAAAGTTGTATTTCAGCACTCCCATATTGCATAAAAGTGCACAACTTGCGCAACCTGCACGGGTGGTGATCCAAGGCGGGGCCGGCCGGGCAATAAGCGGGGCCTTGTGCAAACGTTCTCATGCGGGGCCTGATTTAGCGGGTTGTAATTTGTAATACAGTCGGACCTCGATAAGTCAAATTCCAAGGGACCGGAAAAAAATTCGACTTAGGGAGTTTTCGAGGGTGGCACGTCAGAATAGCGCAAACAAAACAGCGCGCGTCAAAATAACCTAATTTAACCTAATTTTGGGTTGGGTGGGATTAGGTGGGGTTAGTTTAGGTTACTTTAGGTTAGGTTGGGTTGGGTTGGTTTAGGTTAGGTTAGGTTAGGTTTTGACGCCGCGCTGTTTTGACGAGCGCTGTTTTTGCCGCGCTTTTATGACGTGAAACCGTTTTCGAGTTCGGCATAATAGGCGCGGGTTAACGGCTGGGGACTAAAGAGCAATTCGACTTATGCGGTTTTCAACTTAGGGAGGTTCGACTTATCGAGGTCCGACTGTAATACACCGTTCATAGGCTTTAATGCGGCCCGGCGCGGGGCTTATCCTAGCGCGGGGCCTTGTGAAGGCGCACCGTTCGCACCGCTGTGCGGCCGGCCCTGATCCTAGGCTAATACCGAGTAATTTGAACATTTCGTAGCTTGTTTGGGCCGATGTTGATGCCATTGGATGTGGTTTTGTGCATTTCCAAAAAGGTGACCACATGTATCACAAACTCACCATATGCAACTACGCCACCGGGTATATATTGACTTATTGCAAGTTTTGAAGCGCGGGTTTATATTTCTTCCGTGATCTTTCAGAGGGAATGTCAAAGATGGAGTGATGTACAAAGTTGGGCCTCAATGCAGCGATTGTCCGACCAATTGTTCGACAAACTATCCCGGATTGTGCAGCAAGCCTGTCATAGAGTCATCGAATAGTCCTGAAAATGCAAGTATCAAACCATCCGCTACAATTGTCACCGATGAGGAAATAGTAAGCAAAAGCGCAGCAATTACCAACAAGGACAAAGGATTGAAGTACGGTCTGGTGGACAACGATGTAGGAAAAGTAGAATTTGCAAAGACCAAAACAAATCAAACTAAAGTGCACTGAATTTAGTAACATCAATAAATATTGCAAATTAAAAACCCGTTTTCTGGATTTTATTTCAAATGCACATACTAGAGATGCATATAGTGTTACATCTCGTATTTGTCTTATAACAATGCTGTATTGGTCATGGTAAGAAGACGTCTTGGGTCTTAGCTGGTCAATGTCTTTGTCGTTTTGTACATTACGCCATCCACAGAGTTGTAGGATTTGCTTGTAACTTTTCTAAGGAAATCAAACAAGTTTGACTTGGTAAATTCAGGCGTGGATGAAACTTACTTGTCGACATTGGTTTGCACGATTGACCGGTATATTGCGGTTGAGTTTGGCACGCTGGACAAGAAAGGGATAGGTCTCTTAGCTCTGTCGTAAGGTTTTCGCGTTGAAGCTGTCTGGCTACTGAAGCCGTACTTTGAAAAATGAGTGAAGCAACCAGCTTTGCATCCTCCGAGCTGAAATGTACGGTTGATTTTTAGGGATGTACTGAATATTCGGTTTGTACACCCAACCCTCGCTATACGGCCGCTCTTTATACGACATTTCGCTATAACGGCCTTTTTTAATTATGGCACTTTTTCGATTTACGGCCCACAATGTTCGTTATACGGCCAAAAAGTCGGGAAAATCCGGATTCCCCTGATTCGTTATACGGCTTTTCGCTTTACGGACACCTTTTCCGGAATGTATCTAGGCCATAAAGCAAGGTATGGGCGTATTCGGTTATTCGGCAATTCTAACCGAAGGGCCTGGTCCACAAGGTTTGAATTCTTTGTGACCAGAAAGCGGGCCGCTTTTCGGCTTGTTTTTCAGCTGTTTGGGAGCACGTATCACCTGTGTACGATGTAAGTAGTAGGGATTCTTGTTGATATAACATGGGGGTTTGCTGTAGTAATCCCAGAACGATGTGTCCACACACCCGGGTTCCCTCAGCTGATGGAGAAATGAAAAATTAGTAAATAAAATAAATAAACAAATAAAAATGATTTTTGTTTTTGTTTCACTTTAGGTCTACGTAGTGAATCTGGTTCAAATGGAGTCGGATATCGATCTATGGTGATATCCACACACCTGTGTAAAATGATAAAATAAAACAAAACAATGACAATAATAATAAGCGTACTTGCAGGGTGACTAGATTTTGGAAATAAAAAACTAGGACACCCATTAGCGATACAAAATTGGCCAAAAAAAATTAGCCATAAAGCACCGAATAGAGGAACTGGACACAATCTCTCGGCACACTTCCTTCGAATGCCAGCAGAGGCGGATCTACATAGGGACTAATATGGCTTAAGCCCTGGGCCCCCAAGTGTCAAGGGCCCACAAACATGAATTTTAAACCTTCTCTTGCGCCCCCCTGCAAATTTCAAAAATGGCGCCCCAAATCACAAAAATTGCCCTGAAAAAGCGCCCCTGACCTTCGGCGCCCCCATGCGCCGCATACCCTAGATACATGGTAGCGCCGCCCCTGCTGTTGTGTCCAGTGACCGCTGGACATTTTTGTATCCGTCTGGCCACCCTGCCAACTTGACAAATGCACTCCACCACTGACCCATAGCCGCCTCTCCCCGGTTGCTTGAACCGAAAAGGTTTCTTCTTCAATTTTTCCCCCCAAACGTTCAATTTATTTATTGATCTTTTAGCTGGGCTAAAAGCTTCAATATGACCACTAAACGTTCCGTGGTTATCTCCAGCTCCTGACCTGCAAGCAAAAGCAATTCCACAAGATTGTAGCTCTAATCGATCCAAGATTTACAACTTGACCTTTTTTTGGCCGGACTCGAGGGCAGGAATTGTCCAGCAAACAAGTTAGCACATTTCTCTTTCCTTTCCTTCCTGTACTCTTTCAAGGGGTCAGTGGGCGCCTCGCCCTCAAAAATGCGAATGAATCCGCTGAAATAACCGTTGTTTGTGCCGTCTTTTCTCTTGGCTGAGACTGTGCCACAGAGCATTTGTTTATCCTTGTGGACCGATTCATTCCACTTAACTGAAATGGAAAATGAAATTTGTAATTTCTTTGTTTGTGCACAAATTGGGCGGGAATTCGCACAATTGTCCAGCGGAATGTAGTCGATCTCACGCAAGTAACCGTCTGCTTTGAACACTCCGAATTTCTCTATGTCCCGCTTCGGGGGCGCAGGTTTGTGCGGCGTCAGCATGGTATTTGAAATAAAATCACAGTTTTGTACAGGTTTGTGTATACGCCATTAACGAGTGAATAATGAACAATTGAATCCATGGGCGAAATCGAAACCTCGTTCTGGCGCATTGTCGCATTTGAACAAAAAGAAATCACCAAATATCCACACATAAATACTATTTCGCATTTTATTTCGGAAATTCAATTTATTTGATTCATTTTTTTTGTGAAAACAACAAAAATATATCGTCGAGTCTGTGGAAGAAAACCGGCACTAGGTTGCGCTGAGCGATGGCGCGAAGAATGGCGGGAAAAAGCGAGGGAAACAAAACAAACCGATGGATCGTAAAGATGCGAAATTACCGCACCCTGGGAATCGAGCGTAACTAAATCACCCCGTATTTCGAAGCCATTCGTAAACTAATCAAAATTTTAACCCCAAAACAGGTTACGGAGGCGGCGGCGGCCCACGAAGCGACCGTTCAAATTCCCTCCGCCCAAAGCAAACGCAGAAAAACCATTATTAGCCTCGTCCTCACCTCTCGTCAACGGAAGCAACTTGAGCGAAAAAGAACACGCGCGGAACATTTGTAGCAGTCACAGTGCCCGTATTACGTCATTGTTATCTACCTCGAGTGGCATAGGCACCGCGACCGGCACCACCGTTGATTTTCCTTCGGTTTTGGCGCGGGAAAATGAACAGTTCTCAAATTTGGCACCAGATTTCACTAGCAGCGATGATAATTCCAAAGTGTGTTTCAATATTTCGAACTTTAATCCCGGTTTGCTAGCCATACGAGAGGAAAATCTGCCTGATTTGAATGGTAGTAGGTTAAGATTAAGGAATAAGGAGGAAAAATTGAGTGTTAATGCGTGTGAAAATGAAAATAGACGAGTGCGGGACGAGCCGCGCGCGACCGCTGCGAGACAAAATGGCCGCTCGCGGTTACGAAATGAGTCAAAGTCGCGGAGTGCCGAGTTTGTTTTGTGGGCTCGAGATGAGAGGATTGAGTTGGAGGAAATCACGGATATCGATGTTGCTTTACATGTCATCAATCGGGTCATTGAGAGACACAAGTAACGATTTTTTAAAAATTTTTTTTTGAAGTTTTTTGAATTTTTTAAAAATTGTGATTTTTTTTTGAATTTTTGTGTTTTTTAGATCGCGAAATCAAAATAATGAAATCGTCGACAAATTTAAACGGAAAATGAATTGTAAATTCAGTGAGATCGTAAGTATTTGTAGATTTTTTGGCTTTTTTAAAAATTAAAATTGATTTTTTTTGGATTTTTTTTTGGATTTTTTGTAACTAAAATTCAAATTTTGTTGTAGATTGCTCAAAATCGAGTGGAAAACAAGTGGAGTGGACTTGTACAATCATTGGCACGAGCTGATGCTGAAAAGGATAGGTTAAATTGATTTTATTGTCAATTTAGTCGCTTTTTTTAATGTTTTGATTTTATTTATTTAAATTAGATTAGAGTACGAATTGTCTTCGATTAATAGGCGACTCGAAGCAGCGAACGAGTACAGAAATAAACGTCAAAAGCTGAATTCCTTCGTAAATAAATGGCGAAAATGCAGCGACAATCTAATAGAATTTGTTTAAATTATTTAATTTGGGTGTAAAAACATAAAAAGTTTTATTTTAGCTCTAAAGTTAGTTGGAATTCTAATAATGAATTTGCTTAGTTTTTATTTTATGTAAAAATATGGTAGACGTGTATTTTAAAACATTGTATTTTCTGGATAAATGTTTTGATTTGTTTATTTTTGTTTTGTTTTATTTACTTCGATCGAGTTCTTCCGTTCGATGCGAGATGGCGCTAAGGTAAAATTGTAACGTCGGAGTCGAATTGACTCTAGCTCTTTGCTCGTTCGTTTTCGTTTCACATTTTTCCCTGCCACGGTACCGAATTATCCATCACAACCACAAACAAGTATTATTATTTCAGTTAGAAAAATTTTCCATTAGACCATCACTAAATTTCATAATTTACAAACTAGAAATTCTGCTTGTGGAGTCGGACACTCGCTAGATAGAAAGCGGAGATAGGAAATCTTTGCAAATGGCGTCCGAGGACGAGGTACGTAGTCAGTTTGAATCAAACAGTTTTACGTTAAAATCGCCGTTCAAATTGTTCGCTTTTGCGAATTACAACCGCGGACGAACCTTGCATCGGGCAGGAATATAAATTTGCTTAGAACGAGTCAAAATGTCCGCTTTGAATGTTTGTAGCACAAACAAGGGAAATGGTGGTTGCGAGCGAACTTGTTTATAGTGGACAAAAACTCGTTGCCGAAGCGTGTTTTTGCTTGTCAACTTGTTGTTTTTGTTAGCAACTAATGGATGGAATGGTAGCTTGATTTTTAGCTGGCTAATTTGTGTTTTTATTCCCGTAGGATGTGGATTTGCAGGCACTGCGCAACGCAGTTTTGGCAACTCTAAAATCTGTAAGTTTTCGCCGATATTTGTTTTGTTCTAAATTGAAGTTTTGTATTTTTTTGAGAGTAATGATTTATTTATTTTTTTTAGTCCCCGGTACGGTCAAAAGATGAGGATGATTTGGAAGTTTTAAGGCGGGCGGCACTTAGTTCGAAAAAATCGATTGAAAAGAAGTTAAATGTGAGGATTTGTTTGGGTTTGTTCGAAATTCAGGAGATGTTAATTAATGTGTGTTTTTTTTGTTTTTGTTTTTAGAATTTATCGTGTAATGATGGATATTCAAGAATTAAATCACAACAAACTGATGTGGTATGGGATTAGGGTTGCCAGGCCCAGGCGTCGGTTTTTATGCGATTGACGATGAATTTTTTGAAAGGAATTAATGTTTTTGGGAAAGAATTTCGAGAAATTGAATTGAAATGTTAAATTGAGGTTTTTTTAATTGAGGAATTGATTTTTTTGGGGGGTTTTTGAGGTAAAAATTGAATTTTCAAGAGAAATTTGACTTTTTTTATGCTAAAAATTCATTTATTTTAGTGGGAAAAAATCGGATTTTTGAAATTTTTGCTAGTAAAAGTTGAATTTTTACGTAAAAGTTGGATTTTTGAAATTTTTGCTAGTAAAAGTTGAATTTTTACGTAAAAGTTGGATTTTTAAGTAAAATTTGAGTTTTTTAAATTGAGAAATTGATTTTTTTTTTAGTTTTTGAGGTAAAAATTGAATTTTCAAGAAAAATTTGAGTTATTTAAATTAATTTATGTCAAAATCGATTTTTTAAAACTTTTTTTCGAGTATTTAACCAAAAAAACATCGAAAAACTTGCCCGCACGACCGAAATCTGGCAACCCCAAAACAAAAACCACCAAAAAACCCACTAAACCCACCCCTACTTATTCCTTACAGTTCTGTTGGAGGCGGCCCAACTCGAATCTAATCGAAATCCAAACACTACCCATAGAAGAATCGCCAATCAATCGCGTCTACCACGGCACTTTCCGTCCAATCAACTCAACCCCCCTCATCAAAGAAGAACCATCATCTCAGCCTAAAGACAACAAACCAAAACGTAACTATTCCCCCCCTTTTGCCCCCCCAAAAAACCAAAAAACAAACCAAAAACCAAAAAAATTTCTCGCAAACAGGTTCGAGCAAATTCAGTCGCTTCGAATCCGACTCGGACTCGGACTCGGATTCCAACTACGACTTCGCCCTCACGTCACCATCCAGCGATTCGACGAAGGAAGACGAAGACGACACCGGCAGCGTCCTGGACATGAGCCAAACGCAACAGGAAGAGAACTCGCTCGACCAAAGCGCGTCGCAGAGCTCCGACAAGGAGAACGAGGACAACGAGTCGATTTGCTCGCTAAACAACTGCGACGAAGTGTCGAAATGTGATAAAAACGAGGTGGCCGAAGGCGAACACAGTGCCGCGAGCAGGGAGGACGCGACGCGGCAGCCGAGCGCCGCCGACGAGAAAAACAAGAAGAAGAAGGAGCAAACGGAAGTGGACTCGGAGCGCGCGCGAATGGAGGCGCGCAAGCGGAAGTTCGAGTCTAAACAGTGCGTGGTGCTGGACAAAAGCAAGAAAATCTCGCTGAAGAAGATTGTGGGGTCGTCGAGGACGGAGTCCGTGGAGCGGAAGTCGGTGGAGGAGCCGCGGAGGGAGAGGAATCGTCGGAAGGAGGCGGAAGTTGCGGGTCAGAGTCGGACTGAGGGTGTGGTGGCTTTTGCGGATAGTACGGAGGATTTGAGGGTCGGGTTGAAGCTGAGGAGGGAGGAGAGGAGGAACGGGAGGCGGAAGAGGAAGCGGAAAGAGGGTTCGAGTAGTCCGAGCCGCGTCAGTCCGGTGATGAAGTCGGTTTTGAGTATTGTGAAGATGGAGTCGGGGAAGAAGGCGAAGAAGGAGAAACGGACTGAGAGGTCGCGGCGGAATAAGAATCGGAAGAAGTCACCGGAGCCTCATTTGAATGAAGGTTGGTGTTTGGTGTTGGGAAGTTTTGATGGTTTTAGACCAATAATCGACGTTTTTAGCCCAAAAATCGAAGTGTTTAGCCAGAAATTTGTCATTGTGATGTTACATTCCTCTAAATTGTCGAGTTTTGGTCTAAAATATCGATTTTTTGGTCTAAAATGTCGATTTTTTGCTCTAAAATGTCGATTTTTTGCTCTAAAATGTCGATTTTTTGCTCTACACTGTCGATTTATAGGTCTAAAATGTCGATTTTCTGTCTAAAATGTCGATTTTCTGTCTAAAATGTCGATATTTTGCTTTCCAATGTCGATATTTTGCTCTACAATGTCGATTTATAGGTCTACAATGTCGATTTATAGGTCTACAATGTCGATTTATAGGTCTACAATGTCGATTTATAGGTCTACAATGTCTATTTTTGGTTTAAAATGTCGATTTATAAGTCTAAAATGTCTATTTATAAGTCTAAAATGTCTATTTATAAGTCTAAAATGTCGATTTTTAGTCTAAAATGGCGATTTTTCAGTCCAAATTGTCGATTTTTTAAAATCTATAATGTCGATTATTTTGGTGTAAAATGTCGATTTTTTTGATGTAAAATGTCGATTTTTTTGGTGTAAAATGTCGATTTTTTTGGTGTAAAATGTCGATTTTTTTGGTATAAAATGTCGATATTTTTGGTCTAAGATGTCGATTTTTTGCTTTACAATGTCGATTTTTAGGTCTAAAATGTTGATT
>JAQIXU010002595.1:0-11486 GCA_034701245.1 Strigamia transsilvanica
AAAAATACTTCACTTATAAAAATACTTCACTTATAAAAATACTTCACTTATAAAAATACTTCACTTATAAAAATACTGCAGCATTTACTAATGGTTATAAATAGTTTGAGCAATTGGTGTCTATTTGTCATTTGATTCTTTTCTAGAAATGACCTTTGTTGATTTGGAGCAGTAAAATGCCTCGCTTTGCCTGGGTATTTCTGGAATAACCCACATCCCACAACCCTTCCCCATAGAAGTCAAAATCTCAGGATCTTTGTTTATCTTCTTGGCACTAGTTTTGCACAATGTCTCTAATTAGCGAGTGGTCTACTCCAGCTCGCTCACCGGTCATTTCATTCGTTTTGTGATTTTCCTATCTCAGATTATGATGCATATAAAATGTACATGGATGACGAGTGATGGTGGAAAAACAACAAATCTTTTGCAAAGCCAACCGGCAAAAAGGAATGGCAATACAGTCTGGTGGCAATACTTAAGAATTACATAGGTGCGTTCAATGTTAAATCGATCCTCTCAATTCTCCTGATTCTCTCGAGTCTCCCGATTCTTGCAAACCGGAAGTGATGTATATGACATCACTTTTTGAGAATCGGATTCTCAGAATCGGATTAATCAGAATCCACCTGTCAAACTGATTCTTGCAGTGGCCATTTTGCTTTCAATAGATCGAGCACATGGGTACGTTTTAAACTAGTTTAGAATTGATTATTTGTTGATCATTTGTTAGCTTTATTTAATTAGATTTTGATTCATAATTTGATAATTGATTCCTCCAATAAATCAACAAATATTGAGATCCCATTTTTTCCAGAATGTATACTTGATCAATTTCTGATCACTTAGTCAGGTCTGTATTGTTTACTGGGCATGTATCAAACACCTGTTTTGGATTTTAAGAAGCTATTTTTGATGTGTGTTCATTATTAGAATCTGATTCTGATTCTCTAGAGAATCAGAAGAATCAGATTTTGAGAATCCGTTTCAACATTGAATGCACCTATTGATCACGACAGGTTTTCTTGGGCTTAATGTGAACAACTACTAACAATAATCCATTCCACTTTAATTGGTGCTTCCTCCTTGATGCGCGTTTCACAAGTCGCTAATTATGCGTCATTTTCAAAATTAATTTCAAAAACCTTTTCGATCCCTTTTTCACATTTTTAATTTCAATGTTCTATTCGATATAGTTTTAGTTTTTGTTTGCGGTTGCGGCATTTTCGTTTTGGTCGACTATGCGATGTAATCCACTTCGTTTTTGTGCCATGATTGTGACTTCATCTTCTGTATCTTTTATTTGCGCATCATTTTTCTTGACTTCATATCCATTTTTGGTGATTTTTCTGTGAGCAACTCCTTCACCAGTAATGATTAAAAAAAAAACATTGTGGCATGTTGCAAAATAAATCTCGGGTGCAAAAAATGAATTTTTGGTTCAAAATGAATTTCTGGTGCAAAAAAATTGCCCCTTCTGAATTTTGAAAATGAAAATCCATTTTTTGTAAAAAACTTCAATAAGCAATTAATCAAAACTTACCGCTTTAAAATTTTAATTCATCATTTATCAATATCAAAATTTAAAATTTCTTATCAATGAGTGCAGCGCTAGTCTGGTGGGAACAAATGTTATTAAACATCAGCTTGAATTCCAACCAATGGTGATGCTTTTTCGTCATCATAGCAACAGTCACGTGTTGTTCGTTCCATTTGGCGCGTTGTTTTCGCCCGTTGTTTCTTCTCGGATTCATGCAGGTTCGAATCGATATTTCTCAGTGTTTTCGTTCCTTTTTCGATCATATTTATGACGAAATTTACCAATTAACAACCAAGGAACTCGATTAGAATTGGATTGGGAATCGATGGTTTGTTTTAGTTAATATTTCTTGGTTAAAAAATGTTGAGGAATTGCATTGGTTGTAATGGCGGTCGATTGCTCGCTTTTCGTCTTCAATTTTATTTGCATTCATCTTAAAATTCTTGAAGCAACCAATGTTTTGGTTAAGCAATCCAGCTATCAGGCTTCTTCTAGAGTCTTTTCGATACATTTTTCATTCACTTGTGTTAGAATTTAATGGTTTTTTTAATGGTTTCATTTTTATGGCGAGTTTATTTTATTATTTTATTTTATTCAATTTTTGAGTGAAATGAATTTTCCATTTCCTCGTGTAGCTCCTGGACCTGTTCATCCACCCAAAATAGATGAATTGTTTTTTTAAATTTACTTAGTTCATGTTAGTTTGTCAAGTGATTATGGCGAAGCCTGCATTCCAGTTGATGAGTAGCTTTGATCCAAAATGTGTGATTTCATCCTTTTTGTTTTACTACTTCTGCAAGTCCACCTCAGTCTTTGCTGCTCCTGGCTTGGACAGTAGTTTTCTGTTCACTGCTCGTATGATTGATTAATCCCCTAACCAGTTCAAGTTTTCTGGATTTAAAGTCAACAAAAAAGGAAAAAATTCTTAATTTGTATCCAAGAGGAAACAGGTGATTCTGCTTCTTCTTTCAGTGCTTCGCCCATGTTCTAAGTGATTGGAACAAATTCTCTCCTGCTACCCCTTTTTGGCAGGAAAACAATAAGTAGAATGACACTCACTGTCAAACAATTACAAAATTATTTAACTGCCATCTTTGCGTTTATTCTTGTACTCGTAAATATTCGGACTAGTAATGATACTTTGAAAAGCTAATATTCATAATAAGTTACCCTACTTCAACAATCAAATCCAACTCCACGTCTTCGTGGACATTTTTTGATAGTGATAGCTGTAAACCACAAGAGAGCCCTGGTGATTCGGGCTAATTCCAATTGTATTGTAAAACTGCATTCCATTTCTCACATAAATGTGGAATTTACAATTTATTTATTTTATTCCAAGTTTTATTCCACAAAAACGCTTGAGTCTGAACTCATCCTAATTAGCTTAATTTTTACAGCTTTTCTTCATACCACATGATGTAGTTTAGCTTGCGTATGAACGACAAACACAATACCTGTTTGTTTACCTGGCCATCCTGAGTCTGGACAGCTCACCCCCGCACTTTATCTTCATCTCCTTTATCCTTGGTCCCATCTTATTCCATAACGTCTTGGCTTTCGTACCGTGCTACACCGCACCGCTTGTTCCGTAGACAGTGACAAGATGAATATCTCGACCGCGTCATCATTCTTCTTTTTCCATTCCGTCCACTTCACTTTGTCCTGCTCGTAATCCAGCTGCCCCGGTCGTCCCCTTTTCGGCTCATCCCTCTATAGCCGTCCTCCATAAACCTTTCGTTTTCATCACTGCCCTCACTATTTGTCTTCCACAAAAAATAGTTCTTGTCGGTCAACCTCAACTGCCGTCACCGACAACATGTTGACAACGCCTCCAACATCTTGTCCAATGGTTAAGCCCAATGCAAAAAGAGTAAATCGTATTAGTCGTAACCTTTTTCACTAACCAGCATTACACTAGCAGAGCAACCATCCTCTGCTACCACTTGTTGCGACAATAACACAAATAAACCAGTTGCCTGTAGCTTTGACCATACATGTGAGGCCCTTTATTCCTCAATCTCGCATTAACTATGCCATTTTACATATCTTCTAAGGAGGCTTGGTGACGGCTTGGTGGCTGGAAAAGACTTATACCACACCATCTCATCATGCTTAAACTGCCTACCAGGTCACTGGAGTCCTCTACTCCTAGGTATGTCCCTGAGTTTAACTAAATCTAGAAAAGTAAACAATAGCCTAACCATAAAGAGCATAGCAGGCATCTGGTTGTCGCACCCTCTAAAGTGTTGAACCCCTAAAACAGCAGCACTAAGATCTAGTCTTAGTAGGGTGATCTTATTGATGGGAGCCAGTCTGGACTTGCTCATCAATAACTGACGTGTGCCATTCTTCTTTTGAAATGTGATCGTGTCGTTCGATATGGAAATATACAAGAGTACAGTGTTCTAATGTGTCTGGGGTGAATAATATTTTTATCTACTGTACCTATGTCTCGTTGGCTGTGATGAGAGTCCTACGACGATAACTAAAATATTAGCTGCTAATCCTATAACAATCATTACCAATGTCAAGAACGTTGTTGGGGCTTGGAAGTTGATTATTGCTATCAAAGAAAATAAACGCAAAAATGTAACGCCTCTCTGAGAGCTAACTGCAGCATAAAATGCCTCAATTTCACATAGTGCTGGAACCAATAAAACTCCCAGAAACAATTCATAACCATTGAGATTTGATTGATTGGTTGAATGAAGCCAAATCGTTGAGAATAGGCAGAAGAACAAACACCAGAACTGATATCCTGTAGCGGGAAACAAATCCAGAAACAAATACAACGGTAGTTAGCCACAAAACGAAGCCACCGATCCAAAAACTGAGTAGGTCAAATGATTTCTCGGGGAAAGTTAGATCTAGAAACTAGTTTGGATTGCTTGGAAAAGGTTTAATGTATTACGCCCCATAATTTTGACGTCATCTTCTCGACATCCATTCCAAACGGATGCGTATACATCACCGCAAATTGCCTCACTGTGAATGCCCACTCTTGTTGAACACAACCAAATGCCACATTTCCTGACATTTCCTATACTCGGATCAAACTACAGCAATACAGATACACAGAAAGAAATTAAAACCGATAACAAGGCCGAAATAAAATCTAGAAATTTTGGGACTTTTTACTAGGCCTGTCGCGAATCCTCGCAATGCATCACAATCTATACAACATTCAATAAAAATTTAAAATAAAAAAAAGCTATACAACATTCAATAAAAATCTATACAACATTCATGTAAAATTCGGAATTGTTATTTGAATGGTTTTAATTTGAAATATGAAATTTGAAATATGGGCACGTCATGTACAACGGTTGTCGATTCGAAACAGCGTGGTTTCCGGGCACGAAATCGCCATTGGTGCGCGCTTCATCCGATACGGCCACCAGAGCGAGATCAACTACGAACAAGCGTGTCCTATCGTCCGGGACATTGTGCAAACGATGGAGTGATTAAAAATGTTTATTTCTTGCATTTCTTTTCTAAATTAGAATTTCTTCGTAGATCGGCGATTGACGATTCCGGCGCGCCGTCGGTGGTTATCTGATTCTCTCACTCGGGGGCGATGGTGAAGTTTCTCACTCGATTGGGCTTATTCAACGGCAGCGAATCGCTTTTTGATTTTCACGAGAAACGGGCGTGGAGGACGAGTTTTCTCGACCCGTTTTCGTCCAATTTGTGTCTGGTTTTATTCGAATGCGGCGATCGACAGTTTTGCATTCTGTCCTACCTCCAGGAATGATTGATCACTTTCCGTTGATTGCACGCAACAATTCTTGGACTATTACAAACCCATTTCCGATTCTTGTAATGCGGACGAGATATGCGGTGTTAGCACGCATAAAAAACCTTGGACGTTCAAGAAAAAACTTACTAAACAATACAACTACCATTGTGCAAACCTCCACACATTGCCCACCTATGATTATTGACGAATCCAGACGTGTATGCTTCTCTTTAGAACTCAATTTGGTGAAAAGTGGGCAGGTCTCTTAACTGCTGCTTCTTCCTTGACCGATAAACAAACTACAGAACTTCTTGTCCGATTTGGTTCGCGACCCTGGTTTTGATCGTTCTCTACCTGACGGGTAGGTTCACGATCATCCAGCTCGACATTAGCAGGATCCGGGAGGTGCAACGTACCTGCCTGTCTTGCTAAACTTATAGCTATTGAGCGTGTTCTAGGTCGAAAAAACGATTAGCGTCTAAATGTTTCCTCCGACAATAGTCCACTAAATCTTGCGGCCTAGCCAGAGTTTCAGGCCTTGACATTGAATTAGGAGTAGGTGGAAAACTTTCCGCATCTTCTACTTCAATCGGTACAGCACTACTATTTGAATTAAAGCTATTTCTAGGTACAGACGTATTTGTTTGTTTGGACGAGTAGTCCTACTACAAATTAAGTTGTCTACGACGAACTGGAGCACTTTTTTTGGTCAACGCCCTTGTCTGCAACCATCCACTAAAGGAGCCTCCGACCTGCACCCAGCGCACTCGAAACGCGCAAAAGTATTTAAATACATGTTTTAAGCCAAAAACAGAAATGCTGCAAAATTAATACTTTTAAACGAATATCTGCATACTGTAAACACGTCGGGCCGTATTTTAGACAGAATGTTGATTTTTGGGCTAAACTGTCTAGTTTCGCAGCCCAAAAATTATGTTTTAAGCCCCAAAATCGACATTTTGAAGTATCCCTCTGGTACTTCTAATTTGGCTTTGTCTTGGAATAACTCAATCTAAACTCAATTCACATTCTCTCATTCGTACACTGTTTTATTTCTTACATTTCCATAACAACTCTTACAATAATTTAATGATTTGCATATTAACTCATTCCGACTATTGTACATGTCACACCATCTATTATCCAAACTGTACACCAGACACTACATAACTCCCCACAGTTTGGTTTCACTCTGAACTAGCCTCACTACTGTTTACTCTTCCTTCACATGCTGACGTTCCTGTGCAGTTCTTCTTCGGCACTCTAGCCACCATTTCGGCTACCCTGAGCCCCTGTTTGGGCCGCCGCGTAACCGCCTCCACTTGGTAGCGCACGGGAACAAGGTCCGCTTCGTCACCGTCGCTCTCCTCGCCTGAAGAGGCCTCCCGATACACTGCCTCCGCATTCCGTGTCGCTCTTGGAAGCGTTCCCAGTGGCATCCATCGCTGTCTCGCTGTCTCCTCCACTACTGGCAGATTACCGGTAAGCAGCCCGCTGGAATTCAGGTGGGGTTCCACCTGTGGACATCCGCAAATGCGCCGGTACTGGTCTGCGGGGCGTGGCAGGATCCACTGGCTCTGGCTGCGCTGCGACTGCCGTCACTCCCCGCGGTCCATCTCTTGTCCTCTCAACAAGAATTGCCGGCGGTGCTTGCTTACCTGGCACCGCTAACGGTGCGGCCGCTTACTATGGCTGCACCCGGCGTCGTGGACATAAGCACTTCACCTGGGGCGCTTGCAACTACCGCCGCAGCCGCTCCCTGCTGCGTGTTTCGCATCTCAATCCCAGTCCGACGCATCCCCTCATCAACTCCAATGTGCCTGCGCAAATGATTAGCGTGCCGAATTATTTCACGCTGCGACTCAACATCTATCACTTCATAAACCACGCCACCGCGTAGCCCCTTGATAATTTCTGCCTTCCACGGGGGTTTGGCGACAGGAAGCACTCGCCACCACACGGGGTCACCCACACGAAAAAGCTCCACCGCCTCATCGGCGCTACACGATTCCATGACAAACCTAGGGCGCACCAGGTCAATATGCGTCCTCACCGGGCGACCCAAAAACGCCTTCGCGGGTGAAACATCATTTTGACCTCGAAAGTTCGCATGCTGGAATAGGGACAACCGTAGTAGTCTAACTTCCAGACTACCGGAGACTATCTTTACTAGCTTTTCCTTGATCCATCGCACCGCCCGCTCCGCGAGGCCATTACTCTGAAGATGGTATGGCAGAGCGAAGATATGGTCAATACCGTTCTTAGCCATAAAGCTGGCAAACTCCTTCGACGCAAATTGAGTTCCGTTGTCACTGACGACCAGATTGGGCACTCCGAACGAGCTGAACACCCTTCTCAACACTGCAATAGTTGATGTGGAGGTCGCTGATTTCACTGCATGCGCCTCAATCCAGCCCGAATAAGCGTCCGTGAGGATTAAAACCATGTGCGCTCTTCTTCATGGCCACCACCCCGGGATGGCCTTCGTGGAGTTGCCGCAGCATCCACACGCGTAGACTGGCTGGTATGACCACTTTCCTCCCCCACATCACGACTCCTATCATAAACTCATCTGGTCGAATTTCACCAAAAACTTCCTTAATTCCAGGGTTTGTTTCAGCAGCTCTTTTCTCCCAAGCTTCAACGCTCTGGTCACTCATTGTAGCTCCGGATCCTTTGTCGTTTCAACTGCTACTTCCTTTGCTATCAGCAAATCCTCCTGTTCCAGCCCACTCAAAAAGACCGGGAATTTTTCTTGCTCCGGGACAGGGGCGCCGACCGGAAAGCGGTTCAAGGTATCGGCATGTTGATTCTGTTCTCCGGGCCGGTAGCACAGTTGATAATTAAACGCTGCGAGCGCCAAAGCCCACCTCAACATGCGTGGACTTATGACCACTGGTATAGGTCGGTCTGCGCCCTGGATCCCCAGTAGCGGTTTATGATCAGTATATATCTTAAAGTTCCTGCCCATAAGATAGATGTAAAATTTCTTAATGGCAAACATAATGGCAAGCGCTTCTTTGTCTATGTGCGCATAATTTGTCTCGGCCTTGCTCAAGGACCGAGACGCAAACGCAACGGGCAACTCTTTCTCAATCGGTTCGACGTGTGCGAGAACAGCGCCTACTCCATACGGCGAGGCATCTTTTGCAACCACCAAAGGTCGCTCCAAGTCGTAATACGTCAAAGTCGGAGCTGAGGTTAATGCTCTCTTCACCTTCTCGAAAGCCGCGCTTCTCCTCGTCGTCCAATCCCACACAGAAGCTCGTAAAGGGGCGCAGCGCGCATTGCCAAATTCTTCACAAATGTTGCATAAAATGCCACAATGCCCAGAAAAGTCCGGAGTGACTTCACATCGACCGGTGGGGGCATCTTAGCGATAGCCTCCACTCTGGCCGGGATGGGGTTTACCCCGCTTCTCTTAGGGTGAACCCCAAAAAATTCACTTGAGTCTTGCAAAAGACGCACTTCTCACGTGCGAGTCGCAACCCTTTCGCTTGAAGAAGTTAAAAAAAACCCAAAAACTTCCAGATGTTCCGTCATCACTCTCGGGTGCTGCCACATGGGCCATTTCGTGCGCAACCGTCAACCGTGTGACCTCCGTTATTGTGATGAGCTACATCAATAAGATCTCTCTAACTAGGGGCGCATTCCTCGACCCCCGAATGATCTGATCGATGACTGCGCTATCTGCCTCCTCTTTTGTGGTAAATTTGCACTTATGTGCCATGCTCCTGAGATCTGCAATAAATTTTTCAATGGATTCATCTTTCTGTTTTTTCCTAGCACCCAGCTTCTGCTTTGCATAGAAGGCATCCATAGCCGCCAAAATCTCTCCAAAAGGGGCTTTTGTGATCTCTTTAGGTAATACCAGTCGTTTCATTCTATCATAAGTATTCGTTCCCACCACCGTCAATAATAGCGGGACCTTTCTGTCCTCCGTAATGGCATTAAAAACCAGGAATTGCTGAAATGTCGCCTTCCAGAAAATCCATTCTTGAAGCGAGGAACCCACAAATGGGGGAATTACACCCAACATCAGCTGTGCCATAATTCTCAAAAAGAAACAGAAGCAATTAATAAGATGCAAAGAGTCTATCTTAAATCAAAACACGTTAGGCTTAAGTCCAAACTTTCAAAACACGGTAGGCTTAAGTCCAAACTTTCAAAACACGGTAGGCTTAAATCCAAACTTTCAAAACACGGTCGACCTTCTCTGGTTCTGTCCACGCAGTTAATTTCCCTTTATAACCACTTATCTCTTGTAAACTCGAATCTCAGCATCGTGGATACCATTTGAAGTATCCCTCTGGTACTTCTAATTTGGCTTTGTCTTGGAATAACTCAATCCAAACTCAATTCACATTCTCTCATTCGTACACTGTTTTATTTCTTACATTTCCCTAACAACTCTTACAATAATTTAATGATTTGCATATTAACTCATTCCGACTATTGTACATGTCACACCATCTATTATCCAAACTGTACACCAGACACTACACATTTTAAACCGAAAATAGACGGTTTAGACAAAATATCAACGTTCTTAGCTTAAAAATTAACATTTTAAGCCCCAAAATCGACATTTTAAACCGAACATAGATGGTTTAGACAAAATATCAACGTTCTTAGCCCAAAAATTAACGTTTTAAGCCCCAAAATCGACATTTTAAATCGAAAATAGACGGTTTATTAGACACAAAAAATCGAGTTATCCTAGAACAATAATGGTCTAAAATTGTTGAATAAGTTGTAAAAACCTATTTGTCCTCCAGAAGTTGGTGTAAGCAATGGATGCAGTCAGATGTAAGTTGTTGGAAAGAACTGTGGCCAAAGTGGTCACTCCAGTCTTTATTCACATTAGCGATTAAAGGATTAGTTGTACATAGAAAAAATAAAGAAACTCGTCATAACGCAGATGACGTCATAATAATACAACAGTAGTACAGTATTTTAACACTAACAACGCTAAACAATAATTATACGCTAACACTCTCCCTGTTTGAGTTGTTCAAATAAAATACGTTACGTTACACAGGTTTTATCAATAAAAACTATCTTCTTGAAACAATACAGATAAAACCCAATTTAAATTAATCCCATATTCTTAATGCACCAATTGTGCTTCCCTTTCGGCAGGCCTTTGGTCAAAACGTCCGCGACCATATGTTCCGTGCCGATAAAAGATGTGCAAATTTTCTTATCCTTAATTACCTCTCGAATGAAGTGGTACTTGATATCGATGTGTTTGGTCCTCTCGTGGTACATCGCATTTCCAGATAAGTCAATCGCACCTTTATTATCGCTGTGGATTTTCAAAGGTCCTCCGATGCCGATATGCAATTCTTCTAATGCGCGCTGTAGCCACATTGCTTCTTTGGTGGCCATAAACAACGCCATATACTCAGCTTCGGTTGTGGAATCTGCTACCGTGGGTTGTTTTCGACTTTTCCAACTAATGGCTCCCCCAGCCATCAGGAAAACGTATCCGGTCGTAGAACGTCGAGTGTCCAGGCAACCAGCGTGGTCCGCATCTGAGTAACCTTGCACTAAAACACTTTTTGAAGTTCCATAAATGAGTTTTAAGTCTAGTGTCCCCTTTAAATATCTCATTATGCGTTTGACCGCTGTCCAATGCAATTTGCCGGGATTAGCATTGAACCGACTCACTACCCCCACTGCTTGTGAAATGTCCGGTCTTGTGGCCTGCGCCGCGTACAGTAAACAACCTACCGCCTCTTGATAAGGGACACCTATCATCTCCCCCTTGTCCCGATCATTCTGCGGCTCCATATTTAAACGACGTAACTTTACTGTAAGGTCCAACGGCGTGGCCACCGGTTTGCAGTCGTGCATCCCGAAACGCTGCAGCAATTCCACGATGTATCGATGTTGGTCCAACGCAATGGTCCCCATCACGATGTCCCGCACTATTTTTATTCCTAGACAATAATGCGCAGTCCCGAGGTCTTTCATTCTAAAATTCTTGCATAAACTTGACTTGATGTGGTTTTTCAACTATTCAGGCTTTTTCATGTAGAGTTCTTCATCGAGTCGACCATGCAGGAACGCTGTGACCGCGTCCATTTGGTCAATGCTCCATCCTTTTGCGGCGGCCATCGCGATCAACATCCTGAGCGACGTATATTTGACTACTGGTGCAAATGTATCTCCGTAGTCGACATCTGCAACTTGCGTGTAGCC
>JAQIXU010002596.1:0-11482 GCA_034701245.1 Strigamia transsilvanica
ACCAAAAATGGATTTTTAGACCAAAAATGGATTTTTAGACCAAAAATGGATTTTTAGACCAAAAATAGATTTTTTTTTAGATCATAAATGGATTTTTTTTGACCAAAAATGGATTTTTTAGACCAAAAATGAATTTTTTAGACCAAAAATGAATTTTTTAAACCAAAATTGGATTTTTTAGACAAAAAAAAATGGATTTTTAGACGCAAAGTGGATTTTTAGACCAAAGAAATGAATTTCTAGACAAAACAATGGATTTTTAGACAAAAAGTGAATTTTTAGACAAAAAGTGGATTTTTAGACAAAAAGTGGATTTTTAGACAAAAAGTGGATTTTTACACCAAAGAAATGAAATTTTAGACCACAGAAATAAATTTTTAGACAAAAAAATGGATTTTTAGACCCAAAAAATGGATTTTTAGACCCAAAAAATGGATTTTTAGACAAACAAAATGGATTTTTAGACAAAAAAATGGATTTGTAGACAAAAGATGAATTTCAAGACAAAAAGTAGATTTTTAGAAAAAAAAGAGGATTTTTAGACCAATAAAATGGATTTTTAGACAAAAAAAAAATACTTTTGGCATAAGAAGTGCTCGTTAAGATAAAAAAAAAAAATGCATTTTTGGACAAAACCACGCAACTCCTTCCGGCAGGAACGGTCCCACACACTACCACAAATAACCACAACTCATCTCTTGCAGTTATTCCGCATAAAAGCCCTATCCCGACTAGTCATGAACAGCCTGATCGCGCCCGAGTGGGACCACTCCGAAGAAGCGCAAGACACCAGCGCGCAATCCCTCAACGCCCTTCCGGTATTCAACGTAAACGCTTACAAAAGGGTCCAAAAAATAGCCAAAATATCGCAAGCGGTACGAAACCCACCAAACAACCCAAACCACACAACCCTTTCATTCCGTTTCAACGCAGGCGAAGAAAATCTTGCTGAAACCCGAGGAATTCCGGAAGGAAGAAGAATGCGAATTCGTCTACAACAGCATCGCGCAGTTGTCGATCTTCGAGGCGTACTCGCAGCAGACGTTGATGGAGATGTCACGTGTGATTAATTACCAGTATTTGGAGAGCGGGCGAGTGGTGGTCAGGCAGGGACAGTTTCCGTTGTGTTTTTATATCGTTTTGTCGGGTCTGCTGTTTTTGAGTATCGATGAAAGGGACATGGAGACGGGGAAGATGTTGACGAGGGTGACGGGGGAGTTGAAGACCGGTGATCCGTTTGGGCAGATGGCTTTGATTAATAATACGCCGAGGAGTAGCACGATTACGACTAAAGGTAGAGAGGTAGAGAGCGGGTTGAGGGATTGCAGTGAGAGCGTGGTGTTTGTGGGGATGTTTGGGGTGTGTGGGGAGGGGGATTTGGCAGTGTTTTGTGGGATTTTTGAAATGTTTTGTTGGTTTTTTGCAATGTTTTGTGGGATTTTTGGAATGTTTTGTGGGGTTTTTGCAATGTTTTGTGGGATTTTTGGAATGTTTTGTGGGGTTTTTGCAATGTTTTGTGGGATTTTTGGAATGTTTTGTGGGGTTTTTGCAATGTTTTGTGGGATTTTTGCAATGTTTTGTGTGGTTTTTGCAATGGTTTATGGAATTTTTGCAATGTTTTATGGAATTTTTGCAATTTTTTATGGGTTTTTTGCAATATTGCATGAAATTTTGCAATGTTTTATGGAATTTTTGCAATGTTTTATGGAATTTTTGCAATTTTTTATGGAATTTTGCAATATTGCATGAAATTTTGCAATGTTTTATGGAATTTTTTGCAATGTTTTATGGACTTTTTTGCAATGTTTTATGGAATTTTGCAATATTGCATGAAATTTTGCAATTTTCTATGAAATATTTGAAATTTTCCATGAAATTTTTGCGATTTTTCTTGAAATTTTTGCGATTTTTTATGAAATTTTTGCAATTTTCCATGAAATCGTTGCAATTTTATATCAAATCTGCAATTTTTCATGAAAGTTTTGCAATTTTTCATGAAATCTTTGCAATTTTATATCAAATCTGCAATTTTTCATGAAATATTTGCAGTTTTCCATGAAATTTTTGCAATTTACCATGAAATTTTTGCAATTCTCCATGAAATTTTTGCAATTTTTTATCAAATCTGCAGTTTTTCATGAAATTCTTGCAACTTTTCATGACATGTTTGCAATTTTCCTTGAAATTTTTGCAATTTTCAATGAAACATTTGCAATTTTTCATCAAATCCTGCAATTTTTCATCAAATCCTGCAATTCTTCATCAAATTCCCCAACACCTCAACCAATTCCTCAACCTTCCATCAACAAACAAATTCTCACTCACAAAACTAAACTCTACATCATTCCCACAGATCCGACCGAACTTCTCTGGCTCTACAGGGACGACTTCAACCGCCTACTCCTAGCAAACACAGCCCACGAATGGCAAAGCCGCTTCGACTCATTATCCTCATGCAAATACTTCAAAAACTGGAGCGAAAACCAAATCAAAGAATGCTGCACCAACAGCAAACTAGTCAAACTCGAAAACAATTCCGTAAAAAAAAAAAAAATAAAAAATAAAAAAAAAAATAATAATAATAGTAATAGTAATAGTAATAGTAATAGTAATAATAATTCCAGATCGTATTGGGCAACGTGTCCGAACGTCCGGACTTCCTCTACTTCATCTCCAACGGCAAAGTGCGCATAATCGAAGTCCTCCGCCTGATAACCGACACGACGCACGCCAAGAAGAACTTCAATCTCCAAATGGCGCCGATGCACCTCTCCTCGAAAGAACTCCTAAAGTCCCTACTCCCGTGGCAGTCGGTGACCCGCAGGTTCCTGCACATAATGACCCTCGAGAAGGGCCAGTTCTTCGGCGCGGGCGAGGACCTCCACAAGCGTTACATCGTCGCTTGGGGAAAGGCCGAGTGCATTCAGATGTCGCACGCCTTCTTGCGGCGCAACGACCATATCGACTGGGTGGAGTTGTTGCAAGACACGATTCAGGCGGTGCTGCCGACGCATAATTATGTGTTTTCGGAGTTTGTGCAGCGGGCGACGTGGCGGGCGTACAAGAGGCGGTTGTTGAGGGATTTGGTGGGGAGGTCGAAGAAGATTGTGCCGACGCAGTTGAAGGATGTGCCGTTGTCGATAAGGCAGGCGGAGGAGAGGGAGAATTGGAGCACGGTTCAGCAGTGATGTGTTTTGGTTTTGGTGTTGTGTAGATTGGTTTGTGTGGTTGGAATAAATATGTCTTGGCTGTGGATTTGGGAGTGGTTTGGTTTTTTGTTTTTGGTGGTTGCGTGTGGAGACGGTGGGTGGCTGGATTGTTCGGTGAGGACGGTTGAGAGTTTTGTGGCAGTTTGGAAAGTTTTGTGGAAGGTCGGAAAATTTCGTGAGGAGTTGGAAAAATTTCGTGATAAATTGGGAAATTTTGTGGTAAATTGGAAAATTTCATGAGAAATTTGAAAATTTCATGAAAAATTTGAAAATTTTGTGATAAATTGGGAAATTTCGTGATAAATTGGAAAATTTCATGAAAAATTGGAAAATTTCATGACAAATTGGGAAATTTCATGAAAAATTGGAAAATTTCATGAAAAATTGGTCAAATTATGAAAAATTGGTCAAATTATGAAAAATTTGTCAATTTTATGAAAATTTGGTCAATTTTATGATAAATTGGAAAATTTCATGGTAAATTGGAAAATTTCATGGTAAATTGGAAAATTTCATGGTAAATTGCAAAATTTCATGGTAAATTGCAAAATTTCATGATAAATTGCAAAATTTCATCCAAAATTTCAAAATTGCAAAATTGCAAAATTTCATCCAAAATTGCAAAATTTCATCCAAAATTACAAAATTTCATCCAATATTGCAAAATTTCATCAAAAATTGCAAAATTTCATCCAAAATTGCAAAATTTCATCCAAAATTGCAAAATTTCATCCAAAATTGCAAAATGTTATCTAAACTTGCCAATTTTCATAGAAAAATTTTATGCAAAATTTCATCAGAAAACTGCTAAACTTAATCTAAACTTGCAAAATTTCATTTTTGCCTTTGATCAACTAAAATGGGGCGCTTAGATATCTTGAGGCACAAGCAAATAAGCATAGATCAAAAAAGTTGACAGCGCCATCCTGTGTGGAAATCCTCCACCTTCAATCGCAGGGAGTAACAACTGTGCTTGGATCAGTCCAAATCCAGGCCACTCGATCGAAGCGAAACGTACACACTATACAATCCTCTCTACACCTTCATTAACGTTTAATTCAAACACACTTCCCGCACACCACGCTGCAAATCGCGAAAACAACAAGAAAAAATAACGAGCACGCAACGCAAAATCGGAAATGATATTAGTTGGGAGTGAAATTGCTCGATCGAATGCCCTGAGAGCGCGCCGCGCGCCATATTGGTGGTGTCGTGACAAGTGACGTGAGATCGGAGTTTGAACGGTGCGGAGAGCGGGAGCGAGCGCCGGAGCCAACTCACCGAGTGCGGCATGTGCGCACTGTCACCGTCGAGTCGAGCGGTGATCGGGCGGGGGAAAATGGCACTCGACTGAAACACAAATGATAGATTTTCGTCTTCCATGGATTTACAGGACGGAGATTCACACTGTGGATCAGGTAAAAGTCTAGTAAATCCGATCGGAAATTTAATTTTTTTAAATTTTTGCAAAAATTCTCACGTTTTTCGCCATTTTTGAAATTTTTGTTTAAATTTGTGGTTTTTGGGTGAAAAATGGCGAAAATTGAATTTAAACGTGAAATATTCTGGTAAAATTTGTTTCAGTTGGTTCCGGGGCCCCGATCAGCATTGTTTTTGGGCCCTGGGCCCGACAATCAATAAATTTTGAATTATTTTCCCATTTGAATTTTTTGAATGAGGTTAAATCATAAAGTACGGTGATCTTGAGGTAACAGCCATCTTTTTGTATTGAGGTCAGAAATTGTAAATAAACGTTTAATCGTTCAATAATATTCGTTTATTTAGGTTCTAGACTAGTGGCGGAGTTGGTGGAACCCTAAAAATCATTAAAAAAAATAGAATATTCGAATTTTATCGATTAATTTTGCGGATTTTGGTCAAATCCTCAACAAACAGCAATTATTCAATTTAAACAATTTTTGTTTATTTAGGTTTCAGGACTCGGGAGAGTGTTCGCGGGGTCCCCAAAATGAAAAAAAAATCGAAATTTGTTAATTTTTTACTGAATTTTTCTTTGAATTAGGTGAAATTACTGCGAAGTACGGTGATCTCGAGGGAACAGTGATTACTGCGGATCTCCAAAAAGGACCTAATGGATTGGGTCTATCGCTGGCCGGGCACAAGGATCGAACAAAAATGTCGTCTTTTATCGTTGGATTAAATCCGACCGGAAGTGCGTTTAAAGACGGGAGGATCCTAGTTGGTGATGAAATTTTAGAGGTTTGGGATGCGAAAAAAAGATTTTATTTTTGTTGAATTTGTTGTTTTTCTGTTTGTTTTAGGTGAATGGACAGGCGCTGTACGGTCGGTGTCATTTGAACGCTTCTGCCATCATTAAAGGTTTGACCGGTAACAGCATGAAGTTTGTTGTACTCAGGTAGGTTGGAGTTGGTGTTTGTATTGGTTGTTATGGATTGGTTTGTTAGTTTTTTTTGGTCTGGATTGGTCCTGGTGACGTGTGCTTGGTTTAACGATGTTTTGTTTTTCGATAAAAATAGATGTTTGTTACATTTTAGATAAAAATGCCGATGTTTGTTACACTTTAGATAAATGTGGGGACGTTAAATTTGAATTTTTGACATCACATTTTAAAAATCTAAAATCTAAATCTGATTAACTATAAGTTGTTTTAAGCTGTTTAGACTAATTAGATGATTCTTTACGACTTTCAAATCGGAAGTTTTTGTCTACGACGCATGGTTTACAAGATAGTATTTGGATCACATTGTTACAACGAGTTGAGTGTTGTGTAACATGTCTTATTGGAATGGCCAACCAACACTTCCTATTCACCTGTGTTAACAGAATTTTGATACCTTGATCGGTTTTGGAATTATTCAGGCGCGATAAATATAAAAGCCGATTAAATTCCACCTGAAAAACAATACTTTCTACCCAATAGTACACAAACTATAAAAAACATGAATAAATAATTAATCCTCCATTCCAACCAAATTCAGGTGGCTATTAATTCGAACCATAAAAACAATAGAAATATTAATCAACGAAAGAATATAATCCTCTCATTAAACCCCAAAACAACAGGCAGCAGCTTGATTACCAAGTGCAAACACGTGAAATGTGTTGTACGCCAACATGTCACTAGGAAATATTGAATTGACCTTCGAGCGCAGCACAAAGCGTGTAATAAGCGATTTGATATCTAGGAACAGGTGTTTCGCCTTCCTACGAGTGCCAGAAAAGCTATCAGACATTTCATGAGAGATTGGCGGGGGAAAATGAGGCGAGTACAGAAATATTATCAATCTTTTCGCAGGCGACCAAATGCATTGGCTGATTTGGCGGTGAAACCTGTGACTCATTTCCCAGTCAACGTGGGTGAGGAGGTGAGTTTCGAGCGTTCCGGTTAGTTTTGCTGTTGGTTTGTTTGCTTATGGTGGTTTGGGGTGTGTCTTTAGGTCGAAGTGGTTTTTTGGGATGGCGGGATGGTCGAGTACATAACTATATATCAGTAAGGCGCATTCGTAAAGTCGTTTAAACTTGTTTACACTTTTTAAATTCAAAACAACGCCAAGCAGATGCAAATCCGCAATCACCTAACCCAAAGTACACACAACTCCAAAACCGACAAATCCACCAGTTAACTCCAAAAATTCATCCAGTTTCTCAATTCGCAGCCACAAGCCGCGACGGAGAATCCGTTATCTCGATTCCAAGAAATTCGCAGCGTGAGGTTGAAAAAGGTAAAAATTAAATTAAATAAAATTTAACTTAAAAATCAGCTTGTTTATTTACAAGGGTCCAACAGGGTTTGGCGTGATGATAATGGAAGGAAAACACAACGAAGCTGGCCAGGGGATTTTTATCTCGAATATTCAGGAAGGAAGTGCGGCGCAACAGGTGTACCTTAGAATTAATTCTCTTGTTTTCATTTGAATAATAATAAGATTAGTGTGTTTTGTATTTTTTTTAGGCTGATTTAATCGTTGGCGATATGATTTTGTTAATCAACGACGAAGTTATACTAGGAGCCAATTACGAAACAGTTGAGTTTGAGGAATTAATTTTTGTTGGTCTGACCTAGGACTATTGATTGTAGGGATATGACATCTTAAAATGCGGTCAATGTATTGGTAGGCGGAAGTGGCGTATGAAAGTAGTCGGGGGTTAGAGACGTGGCCTAAGTTAAATGATAAAAAATATGTAAAAGATGTTGTTACATCTGGTTAGTGACTACATGATCGCGGCATTTGTATTGTGGTCCGAGTGCTCGGATGGTTAACTCGTGGTCAAGGGAGACCACGTGGTTACCGGACACAACATTCACTTCTAAATCACCAAAGAAAGAACACAAAGTGACAGAACTAGTTTTAATTTGTTTATTATGACAGGTTGTCTAGGGGGTCAGTGCTCTGTAAGTTTAGTGTGCTTTCCGAGTGCGTGGGATGCATGTCAACCTTTTAGCCAATATCTGAAATTTTTCGAAAACTTTGACTAACCACCTCCCATATCCCAACACCTCCAAACAAGCGAAATAACCAAAACCAAAATCTCTACCTCAACAGGCAGTTAACCTCCTAAAAAATGCTGAAGGCAGCATTGACATGTCAGTATCCAACCCAAACAAACTCCACGAAGCATTGAAAAAAAACGAGAAACAACCTGCCACACTCAACCTAAAAACAAACCCGACCAACTCTTCTCTTTTTTCTTCGATCCGCCTCACAACCACATGTAAGTCACCGCCCTAGAAAAACCCACAAACTCCAAACGAATTCAAAATTGCACTTTTTTCCAGCAATTCCAACGAAACCTACAAGTTTCTCGACCAAATCGTTTCTCCCGCACATGCAGCGTCTCCTCAAGACCCCCTCACCCACCACCGTGCAGGCCCTGACCCCGAGCCCCACGTCAACTCTCGCCGGACGGTCCCCGACGACACCCCTACCAGCCAACTCGCTCAATGTGAAGAATCTAACAGTCGGCGCAGTATCCGCAAGTCCCACGGGCACTAGTCCATCGACCGCGAACGTGTCTCCCGTTACGCCGACCACGAACGCGCCCAAGGTGCGGTCGACCGACGACCCGGCCACGTGCGATATAGTCGCTGGCAGCGAAATCATTATCGAGATCGCCAAACGGAACATGGGCCTCGGTCTCAGCATCGTTGGCGGATCCAACACGTTATTGGTGCGGAATTTAGTAAAATAGTCGAAACTCGTTATAACGAACCGCGTTACAACGAATTTTTGTTGATGACTAACTTGGTCAGTTGGCCATAGAACGCCATGTTAAAAAATTTCGATGTAACGAACTCTCGTTATAACGAGCCGATTTCTCGGGTCCCTTGCGATTCGTTATAACGAGTTTCGACTTTAAATTGAAGAGTGATTGATTTTAGGGTGTGATTGTTGTCCACGAGGTTTATCCGGACGGGGCGGCGGCCAGGGACGGGCGTCTGAGGCCCGGGGATCAGATCCTGGAGGTGAACAACGCGAATCTTCGCGATTCGACTCACGATCACGCGATCAGCACTCTGCGGCAGACGCCGGCCAAGGTGAAGATGGTGGTGTTTCGCGAGGAGAATCGGACGCGGGAAGACGAGACGTTCGACGTGGAGTTGTTGAAGAAGCCGGGCAAGGGGCTTGGGCTGAGCATTGTGGGACGGAAGAACGGACCGGGCGTATTTGTGTCCGATGTGGTGAGTTAAACAAACACCGCGCTCAAGCTTGAATTGCACTGAAATAATTGCAGGTGAAGGGTGGCGCGGCCGAAGCCGACGGCCGACTCATCCGAGGTGACCAAATAGTTTCCGTTAACGGACACGACCTTAAGAACGCGATGCAAGAACAAGCGGCGGCCGTATTAAAAGTAACAAACCCCAAATGAAAATTAAACTGAACTAAAACGATTTTCGAAATTGCAAAATGCTCACAACAGACTAGCATGGGACGCATACACATGAAGGTCGGCAGGCTAAAGGTGGTGCCCCATCAGACTGCAAACGGGACCAATCCTGATTCCTGCAACAGGAAAAAGATGAACTAATAAAAGCTTAAGGTGTTCACGTATTATTTTGCTACTGTATGTACAGTAGAGTCTCGCTTATCCGACATAAACGGGCTGGCAGAACGTCGGATAATAGGGAGGTGTTAAGAAAAAGGCTATTAAACGTCAAGGGACCCGAGAAATGAGAGTTCGTTATATAGAAATTTTTTAACATGGTGTTCTATGGCCGACCAACCAAGTAAGTCATTTACAAAAATTCGTTATAACAGAAATTCTTTATAACACGGTTCGTTATAATGAGATTCAACTGTAATACGGAATGTCGGATAAGCGAAGGTCGGATAAACGAAACCTACTTTTTGTGTACAGTCGGACCTCGATAAGTCGAATTTGAAGGGACCGGGAAAAAAATTCGACTTAGGGAATACGGCGTAATAGGCATGGAAAATTTTTCGAGTTGAGGAGGTCGAAAATAGATTGACCCTATGGGAATTCGGCCGGGGACTAACAAGAAATTCGACTTAAGGAGGTTTTCGACTTAGGGAGGTTCGAGTTATTGAGGTCCGACTGTATTTACTTACCTAATTATTTCCTAGATCGGGGCTTCGACGGCCTCGGCTTTAATATCGTGAGCGGCTACGGCAGCCTGCCGATTTATGTGAAAACTGTTTTTGAAAAAGGAGCGCCGGTGAGAATACGCGGCTGGAACGCCGCGGCCGGGTAGTCGCCATCAATGTTGGACAACTCGAGGGCTGCGCGCATGTTTTAACGCATTTGTTGGGACGTTGGGTTTACACAAATCTCCGAGTAATCTGTTCGATGCTGCATCTACGCACTGAGGTGTGTCGTGTGTTTGCGGAATGCTAAGGCGGAAAATGGTTTTGTTTTTCTTCAAACGGTGTAAGAAGTTGATTTTAATGGCACGATGTTATCCGGATTAAGAGGTAGTTAAGGAGTCGAGGAACTCCTTGTGCTTTTTTTCTATTTGAATTTAGAGTCGATTTATTGGCTTTAAAAAGAAATGTATTAATGAATAGTTGTAAATAATTGCAAGAAAATAAATTTATTCGATGCAAACTGTTACAATGAGCTGGAAAATTGCGAATTTTTTGGTATTTGGTTCCAGATTATCTTCGTATGAGTGGGATTCGGACATCAGGTGATGTTGGACGCACTCACTTAATGGAAAGAAGCAATTAGAAACACATTTAATATTAGTATTTGGCCTTTATTGTATTGTTGTCTAAGGGTTTGTTCCCAGAAGTGCTTTCCCAATGCTTGGGTCACCTTAAGATGACCAAATTCAAGATCAACCGCTGACCACATGGCCAAAGGACCTCGAGGGCTGCAAAGATCGTTGCTAGTGACTTTGTGACAACTATGTCACGTCCATCTATCTCTTTAATGGTTTCTTTTTAATTTTATTTTAATTTTTAAATTTTTAAATTTTTAAACTTTTAATTTCTTTTACAATTTTTAATTTTCTAAATAATTTTTAATTTCTTTAGTTTTATTTGTTTTACTGTATTTATTTTCACTTCAAAAATCAGAGGAAATAAATTATCACCAACCAGAACCAGATCAATATATTCCATAATTCCAGCATTTTGCTCCAGTACATTTTGATTTCAAACCAAGTGAAGAGATTTGTTCTATCTAGAGTAGCTAGGCTCTGTTTTTCGAAATGAGAACCCCGTAGCCACATCTTTTGTTGTCGAGGCGAGAGGACACGAAGTTTGTTCGTGTCTGTGGGTCTGATCGACGAATTTACTTCAATTGAAGTTAACATTTGGTTATTTCTCACAGAATTTGAATCGTTTTATCTTAATTTCAGCACAGTTATACATTATCTTCGGAACTAATTTCTAATTTTTATTTTTGCAGTATACGTTTAGTGGCGCCTTGATTTCAGCTTGATGATGGAATTTTCACGAGATGTTGCGGGACGAATTTAAATCAACTGGTCGTGGCAATCTCCCTTGAAATGAACAAACTATCGATCTAGTAAGACAGAAGAAAAAGAAATTGAAGTAAGAATTCTTTAAATTTAAAAAAAAATAATAATTTCGATTGAATCTGACAAACTAGACAAATGCGATTTTTATCTTAAAACTGTATTTTCAGTTTGGATTGAAGAATGCATTTGTATTCCAACTTCTTATTTAATTTTTGAAAAGAATTTCTATTTTAAGTTTAGTTTTACAGATGCAAGGTGATTTTGGAAACGATTGATTTGCTCATGTTCTATGGTTTCTTAGGGGGTGTAAAATCCAACTCTCTACCTCCACGTGGTTACCCCTGGC